>WNWK01013003.1:0-57191 GCA_009830355.1 Cherax destructor | reverse complement strand
CATCAAATGTCAAAACTAATTAGTTTAGCTGATAATAATAAGATAAGAGGACCCTCACCCCTCATCAATGTCACTTGTAATTAGATTACTGATAAGACTGACACACCATCATGCTTCAACAACAATAATAATAATAATAATAATAATAATAATAATAATAATAATTATTATTATTATTATTATTATTATTGTATTTTCCCTGCCAGTCAGTCAGCCAAAGCCAGCCGGCCATCCATGCAACCAGCTGTTCAGCCAGCCAGCCAGCTGTTCAGTCAGCCAGCTGGTCAGCTAGCCAGCTGGTCAGGTAGCCAGCCAGCCGGCTGCTCCAGCCAGCAAGCCAGCCAGCCGGCTGGCCATCCATCCAGCCAGCCGGCTGGCCATCCATCCAGCCAGCCAGCCAGCCAGCCCTGCCATCCATCTCGCCAGCCACTAGCCAGCCAGCCAGCCAACTAGTCAGCTAGCTAGCCAGCCAGCCAGACAGCCAGCCAACTGGTCAGCTAGCCAGCCAGTTAGCCAGCCAACTGGTCAGCCAGCCAGCCTGCTAGCTGGTCAGCCAGCCAGTCAGCTGGCCATCAATCCAGCCAGCTGTTCAGCCAGCCAGACAACCAGTTGGTCAGGTAGCCAGCCAGCCAATTGGTCAGCTAGCCAGCCAGCCAGCCAACTGGTCAGCTAGCCAGCCAGCCAGCCAACTTGGTCAGCAAGCCAGCCACTCAGCTGGCCATCCATCCAGCCAGCTGGTCAGCTAGCCAGCCAGCTGGTCAGCTAGCCAGCCAGCTGGTCAGCTAGCCAGACAGCTGGTCAGCCAGTCAGCTAGCAGTTATTGTGTAGTATAAAAGGAGTGTATATATACAAAATATGATTTATATTGGTCTCACAGGACATAAAAGTTACTTGACAAAATAAAATGTTAAAAAATAAAAGAAAAAAGTATAAAAAAATAAATAAACTATTACCGGGTGACAGGCAGTCCGCGATGTTGCCGTAAGCGGTTCCATTTTGGTCAACTTCAATCCTCTATATCTCCGTAAGTATTGATCGCAAAAATGTATTTTTTAGCCTATTAGATTTAGAAAAAAAAACTCTATCACTTCATAAGAAAAAATATTTTTTTTTTTTTGAAATTCATGGACCCTGAGAAGGAGATTCGGAGACCCCCCTTGGACCCTGAAAGGGTTAATTGAAGAACAGCAGTAGTGATAGAACAAGTGGTGTTGCATTTATTCCTATAAATTTTGAAAAGAGCCAAGAGTGTGAACTTTGAAGGTATCATTGATACTTTTGCTTCCAACCATAACGACACAAGGATCTCACTGCAGTAACTTTTCAGTTACCTTGAGTCTCATTTGAGAGTAGAATGAATCAGTTTTGTTTTTTCCTGTATATTGAAGCTTTTGGGTTAAGCACTGAATTTTATTTTATTTAATTATTATCTTTCTGTACATCATTACATTAATATAACCATTATCTTGATGGCAAGTTATACATTGATGTAATTTCATGTATTATTGTTCATATTTTTTTATATTGGCCTTTGTTTTCTCACTCTTATAAAGTGTGAATTAGTAAAGGATCTTTAGAATAGATTTGTTGTAATTGTTTGATAATATATGTCTTGGTCAGTAAAATGAGTGTGCTTGCTTTGTAAATGTAATGTTATTCCAACTAGCTAGACACCCCTCCAGCCTCCCTCCCTCCTATCCACCATCCCCTACCTCCCTCCCTCCCTCCTTCCTCTATGTTCCTTCCTCCTCCTTCCCCTCCCTCCCTCCTTTCCCTGCCTTCCTCCATCCCTACCTCTTCCTTCCCTCCCTCCTCCTTTCCCTACCTCCCTCCTCCTTCCTTTACCTCCCTCCTCCATCTCCTACCTCCCTCCTCCATCCCCTCCATCCCTCCCTCCTCCTTCCCCTCCCTCCTCCTTCCCGTCCCTCCCTCCCTCACTCCCTCCCTCCACCCTCCCTTCTCCCTCCCTCCCTTTTCTCTCCCTTCTCACTCTTTCCCTCTCTCTTTTCCCCTCTCCCTCTCTCCCTTCTCTTTTAAGAACATAAGAAAGGAGGAACACTGCAGCAGGCTTGTTGGCCCATACTAGGCAGGTCTTTCATAAATCCATCCCACTAACAATATTTGCCCAACTCATTTTCAACGCTACCCATGCAATAAGCTTTGATATATCTATTTACTCCTGTGCAAGTCCCACTCAAATCCAACCCCTCTCGCTCATGTATTTGTCCAACCTAAATTTGAAACAACCCAAGGTTTTAGCATCAATTACCTTACTAGACAGACTGTTCCACTCATCAACTACCCTATTTCCAAACCAATAATTTCCTATATCCTTTCTAAATCTAAACTTATCTAATTTGAATCCATTATTGTGGGTTCTTTCTTGGAGAGATATCCTCAAGACCTCATTTATATCCCCTTTGTTAATACCCATCTTCCACTTATACACTTTGATCATGTCTTCCCTCATTCTTCGTCTTACAAGTGAATGTAATTTAAGGGACTTCAATCTTTCTTCATTCAGATTTCTAATACTATGTATTAATTTTGTCATTCTTCGCTGGATGTTTTCTAATGAATTTACGTCCATTCTGTAATATGGAGACCAGAACTGAGCTGCGTAACCAAGGGGAGACCTTATTAATGATGTATAAAGCTGTAGTATAACCGCTGGACTTCTGTTGTTTACACTTCTTGATATAAATCCCAGTAATCTATTTGCCTTATTACATATGCTTAGGCATTGCTGTCTTGGTTTAAGGTTGCTGCTTACCATAACCACCAAGTTCTTTTCACATTCTGTACGGCTAAGTTCTACATTATTTAGCTTATAGGTGCTAGGGTTATGAACATTACTGAGTTTCAGAACTTTGTATTTAGTATCTACATTGAACTGCATCTGCCACTTTTCTGACCATGAATTGAGTTTGTTTAAATCCTCCTGAAGTTCCCTGACATCTACATCTGAATCAATTAACCTACCTATCTTCGTGTCATCAGCGAATTTGCTCATATCACAAGTAATTCCCTTGTCAAAGTCTTTGATATATATTATAAACAACAATGGCCCACTTGTTACAGATCCCCACTCAGATTTTACCCCTTTTATGCACACTCTCTGCTTCCTGTTGGTGAGCCATGACTTGATTCATGACAGCAATTTTTCCTCAGTGCCATGAGCTGGTACTTTAACAGTCTCTGGTGCAGTACTCTATCAAAGGCCTTACTAAAATCCAAATAAACAATATCAAATTCTTTATTGTGATCAACAGCCTCAAAAGGTTTACTGAAGAAAGTTAGTAAATTAGTTAGGCAGGAATGGCCCCTTGTGAATCCATGCTGAGTATCATTAAAAATGCAGGCATTCCTGGCACTAAACTAACATTTCCTCTGTTCATTAGTTATATTTTCAGTCTTTACAAATTAATTCCATTTGATTTTTTATTCACATAATGAATTTTTATTCAAACCAAAAAATGGAAGATTTACTGTTATGCAATATTGTAATAATTGTATAAATAATATCACCCCATTTGTGAACGTATATTAGACCCACCAGCTGGCGCGTATTAGACGTGTGAGGTCATTTGTTTACTCTTGAACATCGGCAAAAATTTAACATTTCCACTGCTTTGAGCTCAGTTTCAAGCCATTTCCAGTACTAAAACCAATCAAAGTCATTTCTATTTCTGTAATATATCTTCTATTCTCTCAAATGATACCAAGAAATCGCAAATACAACTATAAAAAACATTGGAAAAAACACTGCAAAGTCGCTGTTTTAATCAAAAATTACGGTCTCAGATTTTTTTTCTCTCATTATGCACTGCGTGCTGCAGGATTTGTTTTATGTGGTGCACACTTACCACATAGATGTATTCTCTCATATCCAGGCCCAAATTTACCGCTCACAGCTTATTTGAGTGAGCTGAGCTCATGGCGTAGAACTACGATTTGGACCCTCACCTCAAAGCCGTAGAACTACGGCATGGACCCTGAAAGGGTTAATCAAATTATGCTTATCAAGATGACTTATTTTTTCTTATCAAAATGTTAAGATTATTTTTCTGATTGTTTTTATCCTAAAAACAGATTTTTGCCATCAATACTTACCGAGATATGGAGGTGTAAAGTTGGCAGAAAATGAGCCGCGTATGGCAACAGCGGCGAATGCCGCTCACTCAGTAAACATTTGTTTACTTTCATTCGTAGATTTCTTGTTTTTTTTCACTATTTTCTTTTTTTACGTAACTTATGTGGCCTGTTAGACCAAGGTAAGGTGCAATGTTTATATATACGTACACTCGTTGTATGCAACACAATACAGTGGACCTCCGAGTATCGTAATTAATCCGTTCCAGGAGCTAGTACTTAACACGAAGTTTACGAAATTCGAACCATTATTTCCCATAAGAAATAATGTAAATACAATTAATCCGTTCCACAAAAAAAAATATTCACGTACTAAATTAAAAACAATATTTTTTTTTTTTTTTTTTTTTTTTTCAACAAGTCGGCCGTCTCCCACCGAGGCAGGGTGACCCAAAGAAAGAAAATCCCCAAAAGAAAAACTTTCATCATCATTCAACACTTTCACCACACTCATACATAATCACTGTCTTTGCAGAGGAGCTCAGATACGACAGCTGAGAAAAGTCCCTCCCAGCTGTCACTATCTCAGACCCCTCCTTTAAAGTGCAGGCATTGTACTTCCCATTTCCAGGACTCAAGTCCAACTAAATCAATTAACTGGTTTCCCTGAATCCCTTCACACAATGTTACCCTGCTCACACTCCAACAGATCGTCATGTCCCAAAAACCATTCGTCTCCATTCACTCCTATCTAACACGCTCACACATGCTTGCTGGAAGTCCAAGCCCTCGCCCACAAAACCTCCTTTACCCCTTCCCTCCAACCTTTTCTAGGACGACCCCTACCCCGCCTTCCTTCCCTACAGATTTATACGCTCTCCAAGTCATTCTACTTTGATCCATTCTCTCTAAATGACCAAACCACCTCAACAACCCTCTTCAGCCCTCTGACAAATACTTTTAGTAACTCCACACCTTCTCCTAATTTCCACATTCCGAATTTTCTGCATAATATTTACACCACACATTGCCCTTAGACAGGACATCTCCACTGCCTCCAGCCTCCTCCTCGCTGCAGCATTTGCAACCCATGCTTCACACCCATATAAGAGTGTTGGTACCACTATACTTTCGTACATTCCCTTCTTTGCCTCCATGGATAACGTTTTTTGTCTCCACAGATACCTCAATGCACCACTCACCTTTTTTCCTTCATCAATTCTATGGTTAACCTCATCCTTCATAAATCCATCCGCTGACACATCAACTCCCAAATATCTGAAAACATTTACTTCTTCCATAATCCCTCTCTCCAATGTGATATCCAATATATATATATATATATACATTTACTTACCTTTATTGAAGAGTTGCAGGCATCTGGAAGGTAGAGTTGCTGATAGGGGCAGGGAGTTAGTGGTTGGAAGGGAATCCCCAAAGGACTTCAGGTAACAAGTCCCTCTCTGGGGTTACTTCCCTTTTTGGTCTTTTAATGCCACTAGGACCAGCTTGAGAGTCACCAGACCCCTGCCTGGTAAAGTAACTGTCCAGAGTCCTCTGTTTCTGGCGACCCTTCAACACTTTCCTGAAGTGCGACATGGCTCTGTCACTGAAGTGGCTGCACAGAAGGCTCATTTCAGCTTGCTCAGGGTGGTGTCTTTCAACAAATGTCTGCAACTCATTCCACTTTGTACACATCTCCTTAAGCACTGAAGAGGGCACCTCCTTCTGTCTCTCGCCCTCCTCCTTTGAAGCAATAACCTCAGCTGTGGTCTGTTGCTGTTCCAGATGAAGCTCTTGCAGCTCTTCAGTTGTTAGCTCTACCCTGTGGGCCTCCACCAACTCTTCCACATCCTCACCACTCACCTCCAACCCCAGAATGTTCCCCAATGCCACAATAGAGTCCACAACAGGCACAGGGTCGTCAGGGTCAAGGTCAGGGTCAGCCTCAAATCCTTCAAAATCCCTCTGTTGGACACAACCTGGCCACAATGGTCTCCAAGCAGAGTTCAAAGTCCTGGAAGTCACTCCCTCCCAAGCCTTACCTATAAGGCGTATGCAATGCACAATGTTGAAGTGATCTTTCCAGAACTCTCTTAGGGTCAACTAAGTGTCCGAGGTCACTTCAAAGCACTTTTCAAACAGTGCTTTGGTGTACAGTTTCTTGAAGTTGGAAATGACCTGCTGGTTCATGGGCTGGAGGAGAGGAGTGGTGTTAGGAGGCAAGAACTTCACTCTGATGAAATTAAACTTGTCAGACAAACACTCTTGCAAGTTGTGAGGGTGAGCAGGAGCATTGTCCAGTATCAGGAGGCACTTTAGTGGCAATTTCTTTTCCAAGAGGTATTTCTTCACAGTAGGGCCAAACACTCCAGTCACCCATTCCTTGAAAATCTCCGTAGTGACCCATGCCTTGGTGTTAGCCTTCCAATGCACACACAAATTATTCTTGTCAACAATGTGATTCTTGAAGGGTCTGGGATTTTCATAGTGATACACCAGTAAAGGCTTCACTTTAAAATCACCACTGGCATTGGCACACATCATAAGAGTTAGCCTGTCTTTCATAGGCTTGTGTCCTGGCTGTGCCTTTTCTTCCTGAGTAATGTAGGTCCTGTTGGGCATTTTCTTCCAAAACAGGCCTGTTTCATCACAGTTAAACACTTGTTGGGGAAGGAATTGTTCAGCCTCTACGAACCCCTGGAATTCATGCACAAATTTTTCAGCTGCACGTTTGTCTGAGCTGGCTGCCTCACCATGTCTCACAACACTGTGTATACCACTACGTTTCTTAAACCTGTCAAACCAGCCTTTGCTGGCTTTAAAATCACTTGCCTCACCACTGGTTGCAGGCATTGTCTTGACAAGATCTGCGTGCAACTTCCTTGCCTTTTCACAAATTATCGCCATGGAAATACTATCACCTGCTCTCTGTTTTTCATGGATCCACACCAACAACTTCTCAACCTCATCCACTGTTTTCGATCTATTTTTCGTTAACATATCAATCCCTTTTGCAACATTAGCTTCCTTGATCTCATTTCTCTTTGCCAGGATAGAGCTGATAGTAGATGGGGTTTTGTTGTACATCCTGGCAAGATCACTCAGACGTACGCCACTCTCATATTTTTCTATAATCTCTTTCTTCAGTTCGATGGTGTTCCTCACTTTCTTTACCACAGGGGTGCCACTAGGAAGCTTCTTTGGACCCATGGTGACTTATTTCACAGTGACAATCACTAAACTACCAAAAAAGACACCAAATGTAGTGTGAATGTTTGAAAGAGCGCGCTAGGTAATGTTCTCTCAATGGTAAACAACGCTTCACTGGCGGCGTCCCACGTAGGCGCGGAGCAGGCGGACAGGTCTAATACGTTACAAAACACGAGCCATTTTACGATTCTCGAAATCGAAAAAAGCTTACGAAACACGATGTTTATGAAATAAGAACCTTACGAAACTCGGGGGTCCACTGTATTGTGAATGTTTGAAAGAGCGCGCTTGGTAATGTTCTCTCAAGTGTAAACAACGCTAGACTGGCGTCCTGTCCGCCTCACCGCGCAAGCGCGGTGCAGCCGGACAGGTCTGGTACGGATCACTACACGAGGGAATGCTCGCTACATGAGGGAAATATTTAGTGAAAAAAGCGCTCGTTACACGAATATCTCGTTATATGGAATCATCATTAGTCGAGGTACCACTGTATAGCCTCTCCTCACTTAGCGACATACTCGTTTACCGATGACTTGGACTTACGACGGGCTCTCTGACCAGTATGCATACCTAAATAATGTATATTAGAGCTGATTTCCTCTATTCTGTTTATTACAATATTCAGTACACTACTGTATAAACATTTAAAAATATACCAGAAATGTTATAAATGGTGCAAAGGTGACATTAAAACAATATTAAAGATGGTTGACACAAACCCACTACCATTATAGTATGCTCCTCACTTAGCGACGAATTCGCTTACCAACGTGGTCTTAAGAATGGAACTCCGTTGTTAAGTGAGGAGAGGCTGTATGTAATTCAGCATGCAGTATGTCATAGTTTCATGGAAAAATGCAGTGGAAATTTAGTTTGCATTCAGGTATCAGGTGATGGTCTTTACCTTACTTTAGCTATATTCTCCAGTATAATACAGTAAAGTTGATCAATGGCACAAAGGTAAGTGTTTGTGGGGAGCTGACTTCCAGGTCATTCATCACTGTAGAGAAGCTACTGTCCCTTTTATGTTTCTTCTCCAGTATGAAAAAAAAATTGTTTCAGTCCCTTTGAGCACTTACATGTGGGCTTTATTAATCTAATACTGAGACATGAGGATGGGGCTAGTACAGTGGACCTCCGGTTTACGTCATTAATTCGTTCCAGAATGCTGTTCAAGTGCCATTACCAAACGAATTTGTTCCCATAAGGAATAATGTAAATTAGATTAGTCCTTTTAGACCCCCAAAAATACACTTACATAATTGTTCGAGTTTGGAGCAGTACGTAAACTGGGGGTCCACTGTATATTCATTCCAGGCCCATGACATCTGTACTAAGTTCAATCATGCTACCAACACTTATTCTTTTTCTTCTTTCAACAAAGCGGTCATATCCCACCGAGGCAGGGTGACCCAAAAAGAAAAACAAAAGTTTCTCTTTATAACTGTTAATGTATACAGAAGGGGTTACTAGCCCCTTGCTCCCGGCATTTTAGTTGCCTCTTGCGACACGCATGGCTTACGGAGGAAGAATTCTGTTTCACTTCCCCATGGAAAGCTACCAACACTTATTTTCACATAATAAAAATCTTACATAAGTTTTGAGAACCTTATATATCACATATGAAGAATATATATCACACAGGGAATTACAAACGGAAACAGGATTTGCATAATAGCAAATTTGCACAAAGTACCCTGCATAAAGCGTGACAAACCTATTCTGTAGTTTACATTTTCATTAATATCTATTAGCAGGCACTGTCAGTGTTATGGGATAGCTGGATTCAGATGTCAGTTTTTTTATAAGGCAATAGAAAAACATTTTCCACAGCCTCTACATAATCAGATATTTGTTATATGTACAATACCATATTTTAATTCCAGATATGTCATATGGGAGGTGGCCACACCTATTTGGATTTATCAAGAAAATGGCTATGCAATTGGCTCAGTCTCATTCCACCTGGGTCTCCTTCCAATAAAAATCTAATGGCTTGCCAGGTCAGTAGTTTGGTTATTTGTCAGGGTCAAAGCTGCAACTGCACACTTTTAATAGCAAGACTGTTTTTTTTTTTTAATCAAAATCACATACAAATTTTGTTGTTGTTTTAAAATGAGAATGGTGTTGAGTATTATATAGTCTTTGGGTATAAACCTGTAGGCTGCTCATTTAATGCAAAAATCTCAGGAATTTCACTCACTCATCCTTCCATGGGATATTTATTCCCATTGTCTTGTTAATTTCAGTATCTTCACTACACCATTTAACCCTTTAACTGTCCAAACGTAGATCTACGTTCTCTCTCCCAGCGCTCCGAATATTTTGAATTTTTTTTTTAATTGAAGAGGGCAATTTTCTGTGTGTAATAAGACCAAAAAAAAATTTTTTAGGGTCAATACTTACTGAGATATAAGATCGCGAAGTTGGCGCTGGATGCTCACCTGACGGTAATATGGAGTCCTGCTGCTTGCAGAAGTGTTGCTGATATACCTTTTTTCCTCATTTTTTTTAATTTAATGTTTATGTTCTGATAATTACAATTTGTAGTAGTTCTTGTGATTTCATAGCCAATGTTTGTTCTGACACTAATATTAGGTACTGAAATAGTACTCAAATAGTCACAAACACACTGACAGGTGAACATTTTCACCTGCCTTGGTCATTTACTATTGTCTAGAAATATATACAAAGTATAGTGGACCCCCGGATTACAATGGCGTTGGATTACGCTAAATTTGGTTAGCGATACATTTTTCCGTAAAAATATTGGTTCAGTATACGATGATCCGCTCGGAATAAGCCATTCATCCTGGACGCGTTTGCATGGCCAGGACGGCCCAACACTCCATCTAGAGTCAGTGTGCCATTGTTTACCAGCGAGTGACAGCCACCCACGCATTCATACCATACATTTTGTCATTATTCCATTGTTTTTAGTGCTTGCAACTGCTAAATAAGCCACCATGGGCCCAAAGAAAGCTCCTAGTGCCAGCCCTTTGGTAAAGGGCCGAAAGGGGAGAATGTGTCTTCTTAAGTGATTCAGTGATTCTACGATATGTTATGATACTAAAACAGCAGGAGTTGATAAAGGCTATAGTGCCAGCCAGTAATAAAGTGTAGCACTAACAGTGTAGCAAGTAAGTTAAGCCATTAATCTATAGAAAAATTACGACACGAAACTAAACTCCATTGTTGTTTGAGGTATAGGGCGACTGACAACACTGCCGTCAGCTGCTGCTGCCCACCATCACCACTATATGTACGGCTTATGATCAGTGGCCCTTATACACCCAACAACAAACAACACAACATCAGTCCTCACATTTTTAATGATATATTTTATTCATTCTAGAGTATATGTTATGTTTCTATGTTATTAATATTGTTTATGTCATATTAGATGAATTGTGACAGATAAATAAGCCATAGAGTTGATATTAGTGTCATAATGAAGGACTGTCTTGTCCTGTCCCCAAACACACCCTTGTAGCCAGCACATTTCCAAACATACGCCAGAAACAACTCTCTGGAACACTTTTTTGAGCGACAGGGGTCCAGTGACTCGAGCTGGTCCTAGTGCCATTAAAAAACAAAGAAGGGAAGTAACCCCGGAAAAGAACTTGGTACCTGAAGTCTTAATTGAACGGGATTTCCCTTCCAAACACTAGCAACTCCTCCTTCCTCTCCCCTCCTTCCGTCTTACACACATCAACAACTCTTCAATAAAGTTAAGTATCAAGTTATTACTGTTTTATGTACTTTATATCTCATTCTTTTCTGTGTAATTTAATGTGGAAACAATATTTATTTTAATACTTTTGGGTGTCTGAAACGGATTAATTGAATTTCCATTATTTCTTATGGGGAAAATAGATTCGGATTAAGTTATTTTCGGTTTAAGTTATGCCCTCAGGAACGGATTAATAGCGTAATCCGGGGGCCCACTGTATTTATAGGTCCCAGCAATGTTTTAGACACGCTGGAGTATATATGAAACTCCTTGAAGTATGGTGTAAGACGAGTGTCACTCCACTGCTGACAGTGCAGAATTGGAGTGACACTTAACGATCGTGCACTGTCTTGGGTTTGTTTATTTTCACTGTTACATATAAACATGTCTGTGTATCTGTCTATTTCTATGTCTGTCTGTTTGTCTATCTGTCTAGCTCTGTCTCTTTATCTCTGTCTCTGCTTATCTGTCTTTCTGTTTGCCTGTATGTCTGTCTTCCTGTCTCTCTTGTCTGCTTGTCTCTCTTTCTGTCTCAGAACCAACAGGTATTACACACGATGCAGAGGATGCAGAGTCGTCATGTGTGATTCCTGAACAAGTGAAAATGCATATTACTTGCCAGTCATGCTTATTATACCTTATACAGTGGACCCCCGAGTTTCGTAAAAACTTCACTCCTGAAGTCTGCTCAAGCACCATTACCGAATGAATTTACTCCCTTAACCCTTTCAGGGTCCAAGGGGGGTCTCCGAAACTTGTTCTCAGGGTCCAAGAATTTAAAAAAACAAAAAAAAATTTTTTATGAAATGATAGAGAATCTTTTTCCGATCATAACGGCACAAAAATTATGAAATTTGATCGAAAACTAACGGAATTATGCTTTCGCGAAGTTAGCGGTAGCCATGACACTTATACATCGGCGATTTTGCCCACTTTGAGCCCTATTTTTGGGAAATTCAAATGTTTCAGTCAACTAAAATTATAGCTATTTCGCTAGAACTCCATTTTGTCTATCGATTGAGTACAAGAAACCGCCTATTTACCAATTACAACTACAAAAAATAGTGGTCAGAAAATGGCAATTTGGCCAATTTCACACAAATTTCAAACGATGCCAATTTCAAAATAGGGTCCAGAATAAACAAGGCAGACATTCCTGGCACTAAAATAACGTCTTCTCTGTTCATTAGTCACGTTTCCAGGCCCCTCTTACATTACTTTTGCTTTTCATTTTGAATTTTTATTCTCACAAAAAATAGATTTACTCTTATGTATACAACTGCATCATTGTAAAAATGGTATAAATAATATTAGAGCACTTGTGCATGAATATTAGACTCACCAGTTGATGTGTATTGGATGCATGGTGTGATTTGTTTACTCTTGAACATCGTCAAAAATCGAACATTTTCGCTAGTTTGAGCTCAATTTCAAGGTACTTGTCGTTGTCAAACCAATCAAAATCATCACTATTTCTGTAATATATCTTCCATTCTATCAATGGAGACCAAGAAAACGAGAATACATCAATAAATACCATACGAAAATAGACTGCAAAGTCGCTGTTTTAAACCAAAAACACGGTCAGAGTTTTTTCCTCATTATGCACTGTGGTGTGCAGGAATTTTTTTATACTGCGCACACTGACCGCACAGACCCATTCTATCACATCTAGGCCTAACCGCCTGTTTCTGCTTGATATGAGGGCGCTAGAATTTAGGCGTACTAGTACGTCAATAACCCCAGGGTGTAAGCCGTACTAGTACGTCAATAACCCTGAAAGGGTTAAGGAAGAATGTCACGTAGGTTAGTCTATTTCAGACCCCCAAAAATACACTTCCACAAGCTCTTACAATATTCTTCTTTCTTTCAACAAGTCGGCCGTTTCCCACCAAGGTGGGGTGGCCCAAAGAGAAAAACAAAAGTTTCTCTTTTTAACTTTAGTAATATATACAGGAGAAGGGGTTACTAGCCCCTTGCTCCCGGCATTTTAGTCGACTCTTACGACACGCATGGCTTACGGAGGAAGAATTCTGTTCCACTTCCCCATGGAGATAAGAGGAAATAAGAACAAGAACTAGTAAGAAAATAGAAGAAAACCCAGAGGGGTGTGTATATGCTTGTACATGAATGTGTAGTGTGACCTAAGTGTAAGTAGAAGTAACAAGACATACCTGAAATCTTGCATGATTATGAGACAGAAAGAAGACTCTTACAATATTATACTTACATAATTGTACGATTTCCGGGGTTTACGAAACTCGGGGGTCCACTGTATCTACAAGAGTTCTACAAAGAGTTCTGTCAGTCAGGTTGTAACATCAGCAGCAGAAATTCGTTAAATTTTCTCCATGGGGAAGTGGAACAGAATTCTTCCTTCGTAAGCCATGCGTGTCGTAAGAGGCGACTAAAATGCCGGGAGCAAGGGGCTAGTAACGCCTTCTCCTGTATATATTAATAAATGTAAAAGGAGAAACTTTCGTTTTTTCTTTTGGGCCACCCCACTTCGGTGGGAAACTGCCGACGTGTTGAAAGGAAAGATCTACAAGCACAGTAGTATAGCACTTTGTCTAGATTTTTTGGGTTATCCTAGGTAATTTATACTATGAATAATAACTATTTATGTGTATCTGTGAGATAGAGACAGAGATAGACAGAGATACAGAGACAGGCAGAGACAGATACAGACGGAGATAGAGACAACCAAAGTCAATAGGCCACTCGGCCAGCCAGCCAGCCAGCCAGCCACCCGGCCTGCCAGCCATCCGGCCTGCCAGCCACCTGGCCTGCCAAACACGTATTACACATGTTCCAGAATTGTTTCTCTTTACTTAGGGTATAGGTTATAAGACATTCTGGCAGGATGACACTACCAGTGGTATCAGAATTGAAAGGATGTTGCACAAATGTTGCGCATGGGTTATTATCAAGGATTTTGATATTTCCTCAACCACTTGTGGCCACATCCATCTCAAAGCCACTAAACTCGTAGTCAACATCACTTTCGTCTTAAAAGGGGAGTGTTAATACGACATGACATCAGTGAATCCCTGGTGTTTGCCACGCTCTGCTCTAGCTAGCGCTTAATTGAAATGGTTCTCCCACAAGGTACTAAATGGTCCCAAATTTTTTTAATACTGCGCACACCAAGTGTTAAGACCCATTCTATACTGACCAGGCATTTCAGGCCAATCGTCCCAAATTTGGAGGCAGAAAAAATAAAACGTTGAACTACGTTTGGAGCGCTAGCGGTAAGAACGTAGATCTACGTTTGGACAGTTAAGGGGTTAATAAACATTATCTATCTTGTATTTAAGAAGAAGGATACGACTTACGTCCGAGCTTGGTTCCGACCAACCGGTCATAAGTCAAAATGGATGTAGTAAGTCGAACCTTAGAAAATTGCCGATGGGGATACTTCAAAAATTAAATCTTAATCTTGTAAAGCAATTCTTTTATGTTTGTTGTGGAAATCACTTCAATCCATTATACATGTGGTGGAAAAGTCAGCTGATACATGGGAAAGAAAGGTTACAAAAGCTATGGCTTGGCTAGTATAGAAAATAGGTTGGGCAAATGTATATGGATGGATTTGAGAAGGCATGTTTCAATGTCCCTTCTCTATTGCATAAGAATGTAAGAAAGGAGGAACACTGCAGCAGGCCTGTTTGCCCACACAAGTAGAGGTAGTAGTAGTAGTTATGCTTGTGGTGGAAAAGTCAGCTGGTACATGAGAAAGAAAGGTTACAAAAGCTATGGCTTGGGTAGCATAAAAAATAGGTTGGGCAAATATAGAAAAGAGGAACACTGCATCAGGTCTGTTGGCCCAAACTGGGCAAGTCCTTTATGTAGCAGCAATTATGTGATGGCAGGGTTTACTGTTTTCTGGAGGATTCTCGCTAAGACTTCAGAGATGATGAAGCTGCCTTTGTTTTTTAATTGTGTTAGAAACAGCGATTAATGCTGAAGAAGAGCGCAATGACAAGCTACCTTTTCTAGACATCCTCATTCACAAAGTAGATAACAATCTAAGATTTCAAGTTTACCAGAAACCTACAAATAAAATTGATCTCACACACTTCTTCAGCATTAATCTCTGTTTCTAACACAAACAAAAAGGCAGCTTCATCATCTCTGAAGTCTTAGCGAGAATCCTCCTGAAAAGTGTAAATCCTGCCATCACATACATAATTGCTACTACGTACATAAAGGACATACCCAGTTTGGGCTAACAGGCCTGCTGCAGTGTTCCTCCTTTCTACATTTGCCCAACCTATTTTTTAGCTACCCAAGCCATAGCTTTTGTAACCTTTCTTTCTCATGTACCAGCATGTATAGTAACTACTACTACTGCTACCTCTACTTGTGTGGGCGAAACATTGTCAATTAAGGATCACGTTATACTGCTGCGTCTGACCGTGCGTCTAGCAGTCCTGCTGCCAGATGCACGGTCGTAAGTCGAGTGGTCGTATGTCACGCAGGTTGTAAGTCGGATGGTGAGTGTTTTAAGTTTCATATAGATTTATTTATGGTTACAGAAATGTTTCTCTTATTTGTAATTCTCCCAAATTAGAAAATAAAAGTTGAATTTTTAATAGTCTCTGAAATTTAATACAGTCAACCCTCCGTTTTCGTGTATCTCTGTTTTCGTGTGTTTCAGTTTTCGTGCAGTTTTTTCGGGGAAATTTTGCCTCCGTTTTCGGGTGATTACCTCCATTTTCAAGCTTGGTACGGAACCTGTCCACCAGTGCCCTGCACATTCAAAGGCCGTAGACCGCCACCCACGCACCTCCCACGCACATTGTCACACAGTAAAGCATTGTTTATGCTTGAGTGAGCATCATCCCAGGAGTTCATACAAAACATTTATTAACAATTCATTGTTTTTGGCCCTTGATTATTGTGTGTGACTACTAAATAAGCTACCATGGGCCCAAAGAAAGCTCCTAGTGCCAGTTCTTTGGTAAAGAAAGTGAGGAACACCATAGAACTGAAGAAAGAAATAATAGAAAAATATGATTGTGGTATACGTATTGCCGAGCTCGCCAGGA
The DNA here is from genome assembly GCA_009830355.1 of Cherax destructor. Lineage (NCBI taxonomy): Eukaryota > Metazoa > Arthropoda > Malacostraca > Decapoda > Parastacidae > Cherax > Cherax destructor. The sequence goes on along the minus strand of WNWK01013003.1, from coordinate 41,102 downwards.
TATACAAGAAGGCCCCAACAACCATTGGTTCCATTGTGGCTAAGAGAAAATAATAATAATAATAATAATATTTTTATTTCAATGCATGTTACAAGTGTACATTGTTATTGGTAGTTACAATTATAAAACTGTAATGCAAGGAGAGCCACTGGCATGCCATGGCATTAGGGGCAGCTTATTCTAAAGACTTATTCACTAAAGACTTAATGCTAGAGAAATTGATTGAGTTTATTCTAGTTCTGTATTATTTAAAATTTCAATCTGATTATACATACAATAAAAAGACAATACAAGAGAAATTGGTTGAGTTTAGTTTAGTTGTATATTTTAATTCAAGTTACAATATGTTGATGCATTACTAGTATAATAACAATACTAGAAAATTTGTTGAGTTTCTTCTAGTTATATATTTTATTTCTATTTAACAAAATGATGATACTATAATATTTAAATGAACAATATGATGATATGATATTGAACAAGTGTTAAGGAGGATGACATATAAATTGAGATTATCTTAAGTAAAATAACATTGGGTTTGAAAGTTTGTTACAGTATGAGTATTTAGTATAGTGTGAGTAGGTGATTTTTGAGAAGAGTCTTGAATTGATTTTCGGACAAGGTTAACTTAATATTTACTGGTAATGAATTCCAGATTCTGGGGCCCTTTATGTGCATAGAATTTTTACATTGGTTAGTATGGACTCGGGGTATGTCAAATAGTGATCTGTGTCTTGTGTCATGGTCGTGGGACCTATTAAAGTTGTTGAGGAGAATTTTGAGCGGAGGGTTGATATTAGCATGTAGAGTTTTATGTATGTAGATGGCACATGAATAGGTGTGAATATTTTTTACGGTGAGTAGTTTTAATGTTCTGAATATAGGTGGAGTATGTTGTCTAGACCATGCGTGTCGTAAGAGGCGACTAAAATGCCGGGTGCAAGGGGCTAGTAACCCCTTCTCCTGTATATATTACTAAATGTAAAAGGAGAAACTTTCGTTTTTTTCTTTTGGGCCACCCTGCTTCGGTGGGAAACGGCCGACGTGTTGAAAGAAGAAGATGTTGTCTAGAGTGGGAATTTGTTATCATCCTGACTGCAGCCTTTTGCTGAGTTATGAGTGGTCTAAGGTGATTTAATGTTGTTGAGCCCCATGCACTGATTCCATAGGTGAGATAAGGGTAGATAAGAGAATGATATAGTGCAATGAGAGCTGGTTGTGGCACATGATAGCGTATCTTAGATAATATACCTACTGTCTTTGAGATTTTCTTGGAAATTTGTTGTATATGAGTTTGGAATTTAAGACTACTGTCAAGATGGATTCCTAGGAATTTTCCCTCTTTGAGTCTTGTGATGGGTGCACCATTTAGTGTTATGTTAAGTGGAACATTTGTAGCTTTGTTTCCAAACTGTATGAAGTAGGTCTTGTCAGTATTGAGAGTAAGTTTATTTGTCGTCATCCATGTTGTTATTTTCTGTAATTCGGTATTAACTGTGTTGGCTAGTATGACTGGATTTGGGTGAGAGAAGACATATGTTGTGTCATCTGCAAATAAAATGGGTTTGAGTAGTTGTGATGCATTCGGTAGGTCGTTTATGTAAATGAGAAATAAGAGTGGCCCCAGGACACTACCTTGAGGGACACCGACTGTAATTTGTCGTGTGGAAGAGTTCACTCCATTTGTGTACACATACTGGCTTCTGTTGCTAAGGTACGACTTTAGGTAATTGAGGGGTGCCCCTAATACCATAGTGCGCTAATTTTGTGAGCAATAAATCATGGTCGACTGTATCAAATGCTTTGCGTAGGTCTATAAAGATTCCCAGCGGAACTTCTTTCTTCTCAAGTGCGGTGTATATTAACTCTAACATGTGTGTTATAGCATCGTTTGTGCTCTTGTTAGTCCTGAATCCAAATTGACCGGGGTTTAGTACTATGTAAGAAACGAGGAAGGAATAGATCTGTTTATGAATTAATTTTTCGAAGATTTTAGAAAGCAGTGGTAAATTTGAGATTGGTCTATAATTGTTCAAGTCACTTTGGTCACCTCCTTTGTGGATCGGGGTGACCCTAGCTATTTTGAGAATTGATGGGAAGGTGGAAGATTCAATGGATTTATTGAATAATGTTGCTATAATTGGTGACAGTACGTGTGAAGCTTTTTTGTACATAAAGGGTGGTAAGCTGTTTGTCTCCTGCTTTGTTTTTGAGGGTGTTGATTATGAGCGAGACTTCAATTGAGTTGGTAGGAGCTAGGAATAGTGTATCTGGGTAGGTGTTGGTGAGGTAGTCTGTTGGACGAGTGTTCGAGCTTGGGATTTTACTCGCTAGATTTTTACCTATGGTGGAGAAGAAAACATTAAGTCTGTTTGCTGTCTCAGTCGGTGAGAGTAGGGGTTCGTCTGTTTTTGATAATTTGATGGTATTTTTCGTGGATATCTTTTTATTTCCTAGAATTGTAGATAGAGTTTTCCAGGTCTTTTTTATATCACCTTTTACAGTCTGGAGTCTGTTCTCATAATACAAATTTTTGGACCTTCTTATCAGGCTAGTAAGGATTGATGAGCTAATGTAGCGAAAGGGGTGAATACAATAACAAAACAGAGATCACAAACAATGGAAAATATGGAGAAATTGTTGTTGGTGTGGATAAACGAAAAACTGCTAGCGGTTGACAGTGTTGTGCAGTCATTAATTTGTGAAAAAGCAAGGCAGTTGCATACTGATCTTGTCAAGAAAATGCCTGGAACCAGTGATGATGTTGATGTTGATGAATTTAAGGCCAGCAAAGGCTGGTTCGAAAAATTCAAGAAGAGAAGTGGCATACACAGTGTTGTAAGGCATGGTGAGGGTGCCAGTTCAGATAAACAAGGGGCTGAAAAATTTGTGCGTGACTTTATAGAATATGTAGAGGCAGAAGAATTTAAACCCCAACAAGTGTTTAATTATGACGAAACAGGCCTCTTTTGGAAGAAAATGCCAAGGAGGACCTACATCATGCAGGAGGAAAAGGCAATGCCAGGACACAAGCCTATGAAAGACAGGCTAACTCTTATGTTGTGTGGTAACGCTAGCGGGGATTTCAAAGTGAAGCCTTTACTGGTGTATCACTCTGAAACTCCCAGAGTGTTCAAGAAATACAGTGTTGACAAGAGTAAATTGTGTGTGTTTTGGAAGTCTAACCCTAAGGCACGGGTCATTAGGGAAATTTTCCTGGAATGGTTTAATCAAGTGTTTGGCCCCAGTGTGAAGAAATATCTATTGGACAATAAATTGGGGCTCAAGTGCCTCCTGGTAATGGACAATGCTCCTGCTCATCCTCGAGACTTGGAAGACCAATTGATTTCAAATTTGTAACAGTGAAGTTCTTGCCTCCTAACACCACTCCTCTCATCCAGCCCATGGACCAGCAGGTCATTGCAAACTTCAAAAAACTACACCAAAGCAATGTTTCAAAGGTGCTTTGATGTGACCAATGACTCTGAATTGACCCTAAAAGAGTTCTGGAAGGATCACTTCAATATCTTCCATTGCATAGGCCTTATAGATAAAGCTTGGCAGGGAGTGACTTCCAGGACGATGAACTCTGCTTGGAGAAAGTTGTGGCCAGATTGTGTCCCAGAGAGGGATTTTGAAGGGTTTGGGGCTGACCCTGAGGAGCCTATGGAAGTTGTGGAAAGTATTGTGGCATTGGGAAATTGCATGGGGTTGCATGTGAGTAGCCAGGATGTGGAAGAGTTGGTGGAGGACCACAATGAAGATCTAACCACTGAAGAGCTGCAAGAGCTTGAGCTGCAACACCATCAAAGCAGATCTGAGGAAATTGCTTCAATGAAGGAGGAAGAGAGATGTAAGGTGCCTTCTTCAGAGATTAAGGAGATTTGTGCAATGTGGGGTAGGGTGCATTCATTTATAGAGGAAAATCACCCTGACAAAGATGTTGCAATCTGTCTCATCAACATGTTCAATGAAAATCTCTTTTTCCCATTTTAGGGACATTTTAAAGAGATGACAGACACAGAGCTCTCTGGACAGATATTTAGTGCCACAGGTGTGCAGTGACTGGAGCTGTTCTAGTTCCAGTAAAAGACAAAGAAGGGAAGTGACCCCAGATGAGGACTTGGTACCTAGAGTCCTTATGGAGGGGGATTCCCATTCCAAAAATTAGGGTATCTTCCCTCTCCCCTCCTCCCTCTCTTCCATCCAGCAACATCAGTCTTCAATAAAGGTAAGTGTCACAATGAGTTCATTCATTTGTGCATGTAAATCTATCTTTAAGGCCCCCAAAATTTTATTTTTCAAACTTCTGGGTTTCTGGAACGGATTAATTGAATTTCCATTATTTCTTATGGGGAAAATGGTTTCAGTTTAAGTGCATCCCTCAGGAACGGATTAAGCACGAAAACGAAGGGTTGGCTGTATTTTGTGAATAAGAGCAAAAATTCAAAAATTTAAAAAAAAAAATCTTTATTATGAATTAAAGTGAATATTTACCCAAAATTTTGTTCAGATTTTTTCTCTCCTTCAGTATTAAAAAAATTCTTGGGAAATTATCATTAAAATAAAAAGTGCCAAATAAGAATTTTCCTCTTATTAAAAGATGGAAGTTATTTCTGAATAACAGAAGTTTCTTAGTTCTAACATTTATAATTTTCTGCTGTATTTATACTTCTTATACGGTACTATACAGTAGCTCACAATTTATGGTCATCCAAATTAGGATCATCTGCACTGGGGATCAGGCATTTTTATACAAGTTTGTAGATACACCATTGCACTAAATAGTTTTCCTGGCTATATTTTCACCAATTTCATTCATTTTTTCTTATGTTCATTTTATGCATGTGTGGTTAGTCATGTTTGTTTGGTAGACATTAATCAAGAACTTTTTTTTTTTTTAACTCGCTGGCTTTCTCCCACCGAGTTAGGGTGATCGGAAAAAGAGGAAACACTTTCACCATCTTTCATTCAATCAATGTGTTTCCAGTAGCATGTTGACATTGCAGTTCAGATGATCCTCTGGCCTGTGACATCCCCATTCCTTCTTCAGAATGCAGAATTATAATTTTTTTTTAGTTTTATACCAACTGCATTGATAGTTTGTGTATGTTCATTTTTTGCATGTGTGGAGGGTTATGTTTGGTAGAAGTTGATAAATAACTATGGATTATACAATTACGATATTTTTTAATGCTCAGTCATTGTCATTGTTCATTTCATGTATGTGAGAAGAGCATTCATTTTATGCATGTGAGAAAAGCGTTCATTTTATTCATGTGAGAAGAACGTTCGTTTTGTGCATGTGAGAAGAGCGTTCACTTTATGCATGTGGGAAGAGCTCGAGTTTGTTTTGTAAAGATTGGTCAAGATCTGTAGATTTTATCTTTACGATGGGCGGTGACTAGCTGGCTAGTTGAGTGGTGTATTTTGTGTTCAGTTGGGGTGCTTATTGCAGATTTAATCAAGACCCTTCCTCCTTATTAATCAACTCGGCACATGCAATAAACCTCATAGTTGATGATACAATTTTTTTCACCATGTTTAAGGTTATAATAAAAATTTAATAATTTGGGATTATATAATTTTTGAGTGCTTGTTCTTTCAAAAATTTCAGTCTTCTTCTTTTAACACACCAACGGTATCCCACCAAGGCAGGGTGGCCCAAAAGGAAAAACGAAAGTTTCTCCTTTTACATTTACAGTATACCGTCATTTAGCACGATAGTTACGTTCCTGAAAAAGTCGTGTTAGATAATTTCGTGTTAAATAATTAACATAACTTATGGGAAAAATAGGGTTACGTTCCTGGGAGTCCCCAAAAGCCAAACAAGTTTTTTTTAGACCAACAGATCTTACAAAAATAAAAGTGAATATGTAATTGTAGTTCATTATCGTGATGTATTATGTTGTTTTTACTGCTTAAGACTACAAATGTAACAGAAATAATAGTATTTACCTTAAATTGTGGGTGCTGGTGTTTGTGGATGATTGTGAAGAGAGTGGAGAGTTATGCTGTGGCCCTACTGGGCTGAGGTGGATGGTAGAGGTTCTGGTACTGAAGTCGATGGTTGTACTGAGTGTCTAACTTTAAGTCATTCAGTAAGTCAGTCAAGTCATTCAGTCAGTAAGTCAGTCAAGTCATTCAGTCAGTAAGTCAGTCAGTCAGTAAGACAGTCAAGTCATTCAGTCAAGTCATTCAGTCAGTAAGTCAGTCAAGTCATTCAGTCAAGTCATTTAGTCAGTAAGTCAGTCAGTCAGTAAGTCAGTCAAGTCATTCAGTCAAGTCATTCAGTCAGTAAGTCAGTCAAGTCATTCAGTCAGTCAGTAAGTCAGTCAAGTCATTCAGTCAGTAAGTCAGTCAAGTCATTCAGTCAATAAGTCATTCAGTAAGTCAGTCAAGTCTGTCAGTCAGTCAAGTTAATCAGTCAGTAAGTCAGTCAGTCAGTAAGTCAGTCAAGTAAGTCAGTCAGTCAAGTCATTCAGTCAGTCAGTCAAGTCATTCAGTCATTCAGTCAGTCAAGTCATTCAGTCAGTCAAGTCATTCAGTCAGTCAAGTCATTCAGTCAGTCAAGTCATTCAGTCAGTCAGTAAGTCAGTCAAGTCAGTCAAGTCAGTAAGTCAGTCAAGTCAGTCAAGTCAGTAAGTCAGTCAAGTCAGTAAGTCAGTCAGTCAAGTAAGTCAGTCAGTCAGTCAAGTAAGTCAGTCAAGTCAGTCAGTCAGTCAGTCAGTAAGTCAGTCAAGTCAGTCAGTCAGTCAGTCAAGTCAGTCAGTCAGTAAGTCAGTCAAGTCATTCAGTCAGTAAGTCATTCAGTCAGTAAGTCAGTCAAGTCATTCAGTCAGTAAGTCAGTCAAGTCATTCAGTCAGTAAGTCAGTCAAGTCATTCAGTCAGTCAGTCAGTAAGTCAGTCAGGTCAGTCAGTCAGTCAGTCAAGTCAGTCAGTCAGTCAAGTAAGTCAGTCAGTCAGTCAAGTAAGTCAGTCAAGTCAGTCAGTCAGTCAGTCAGTCAGTCAGTCAGTCAGTAAGTCAGTCAAGTCAGTAAGTCAGTCAAGTCATTCAGTCAGTAAGTCATTCAGTCAGTAAGTCAGTCAAGTCATTCAGTCAGTAAGTCAGTCAAGTCATTCAGTCAGTCAGTCAGTAAGTCAGTCAGGTCAGTCAGTCAAGTCAGTCAGTCAGTCAGTCAGTCAGTCAGTAAGTAAGTAAGTCAGTCAGTCAGTCAGTCAAATCAGTCAGTCACACAAACTTATGTTTACCTCTTTTTATGTGTACAAAGTAACACTTCATTACAGCCACGGGTTATGTCTTGTTTAATATCTTTTTCTTTGTTAATTCTAAGACTTAAATGCTTATATCTTTTCTTGCCACTTTGAGCAACACTGTGATTGCTTGGCAGATACAAGATATATTAATTTAAAGATCAAACACAATTCACTCTCTAGAGGCGTTTTTTGGGACGTATGAAATACGACGAATGCTGGGATGGTGGGGTCCAGGGTGGCTGGGGGTTGCCGGGTGTTTCCCCGCTGAACAACAACAAGGCTGCTTGTGGGAATGGTTATTTGTTTTCCTTCCCGCAAACTGTAAGTAAGTTTATTCAGGTATACACAGATACAGTTAAGATTATCATACATGCAGCATATGAGAGAGACCTAGGTCCCAAAAAGTCAGAGTGACTTATTTCCTTTGTCAGACTTTTTTTGGGTTATCCTAGGTTCTCTACACATATGCTGCTATGTATGATAATCAATTTGTAACTGTACTTACCTAATTTGTGGTTGCAGGGTCGATACTCAGCTCCTGGCCCCGTGTATCTGAATAAACTTACAGTTGCAAGGAAAAACAAATTTCCTTTTCCTCTAGCGGGGATTGAGCACTTGAAATCACCTGATGCATCCGAGAAAGGACAAGGTGAAGCGATCCTTTTGCTGTCTTGAAGCCTGGTGCATTTTTCTCTTGCTGACTGATATAAGTTCGTGTTGGTATTTTCTTCCAGAAAACACTTCTCTTGTCAGCATTAGCACTTGATGGCTCATAGCCACCCTCAGTAGGACCCCACTGACTCAATGGTTTAACCCCTGCGGGCCCGTGCTTCAAAAAATTTTCCACTCCCGTGAACCGTGTTATATCATTTTTATGTCGTGTTAGATAATAATGTGCCGCAATTCTTCAATCGTGCAATACCCATAACGTGTAACATAATCTCGTGCTAAATGACGGTCTACTGTAGTAATACAGTCATACCTCGGTTAGCGATGGCGTTGGATACCGATAAAATCGGTTAGCGATACATTTTTACTTCAAAATATTTACTCAGTTTACGATGATTGTTCGGTTTACGATATTCGTCCTGGACGCGTCCGCGTGGCGCCCAGCTGTGCGGGCTCTCCAGGGAGCGTCAGTGTGCTATTGTTTACAAGCGAAGCGACCACCCCCCACGCACCCATGCATTCATACCAGTATATTGTCATTATTCCACTGTTTTTAGTGCTTGCAACTGCTAAATAAGCTACCATGGGTCCAAAGAAAGCTCCTAGTGCCAGCCCTGTGGTAAAGAGGCTCAGAAATACAGTAGAGCTGAAGAAGGAGATAATAGAAAAATATGAAAGTGGAGTGTGTATCACTGAACTGGCCAGGCTGTATGGTAAAGCCTATTCTACCATCACTACCATTGTGGCCAAGGAAATACACGTAAAATCAAGGAAGCTGTTGTTGAAAGGTGCATTGTGATACAAAACAGATCGCAAGTGCTAGAAGATGTGGAAAATTTGTTGTTGGTGTGGATCACGAGAAACAGTTAGCAGGAGATAGTGTTACGCAGGCAATAATATGTGAAAAAGCAAGCAGTTAATGATGATCTCGTTAAGAAAATGCCTCAACGAGTGCTGAAGTGAACAATTTAACAGCAGTCTGGTTTCAAAGATTTAAGAACTGAAGTGGCATACATAGTGTTGTGAGGCATGGTGAGGCAGCCAAATGTGACAAAAGTGCGGCTGAAAAATATGTACATGAATTCCAGGGGTACATAGAGGCTGAACAATTCCAACCCCAACAAGTGTTCAATTGTGACGAAACAGGCCTGTTTTGGAAGAAAATGCCCAACAGGACCTTCATTACTCAGGAGGAAAAGGCACAGCCAGGACACAAGCCTATGAAAGACAGGCTAACTCTGATGATGTGTGCTAATGCCAGTGGTGATTGCAAAGTGAAGCCTTTACTGGTGTATCATTCTGAAAATCCCCAAGTGTTTGGCAGATGCGGTATCACCAAGTCTAACTTGTGTGTGATGTGAAAATCTAACAAAAGGCATGGGTCACAAAGGACATTTTCTTAGATTGGTTCAATGCGTGTTTGGCCCAGTGTGAAGAAATATCTGCAGGAAAATAATTTGCCACTTAAGTGCCTCCTGATAATGGACAATGCTCCTTGTCATCCTCCAAACTTGTTAGAGAAAATTGTGGAGGACTTTAAGTTCATCAAAGTGAATTTCTTGCCCCTAATACCACTCCTCCTCCAGCCCATGGACAAGCAGGTCATTGCAACTTTAAAAACTCTACACCAAAGCAATGTTTCAAAGTGCTTTGATGTGACCAAGACATGAATATAACCCTAAGAGACTTTTGAAAAATCATTTCCATATCCTGCATTGTTACACCTTATAGGTAAGGCTTGGGAGGAGTGACTACCAGGACTTGAACTCTGCCTGAGAAAATTGTGGCCAGACTGTGTCCTAGAGAGGGATTTTGAAGGTTTTGGGGCTGAGCCTCAGAACCCTGAGCCTGAGCCTCAGCCTGTTGTGGAAGAAATTGTGGAACTGGGCAAGTCCATGGGGTTGGAGGTGAGTGGTGAGGATGTGGAACAGTTGGTGGAGGAGCACAATGAAGAGCTAACCACTGAAGATCTGCAAGAGCTTCAACAGCAACAGCAACAAGAGACCACAGGTCAGGACAATGGTTCAGAGGAGGAGGAGGTGGAACAGAGATGGAAGAAGGTGCCTTCTTCAGTGATTAAGGAGATTTGTGGAATGTGGAGCAGGGTGCAAGGCTTTATGGATGAATATCACCCTAACCATGCTGTTGCAGGCTGTGCTGGCAACCTGTACAATGACACTGTGGTGTCCCATTTCAGGGATGTTTTAAAGAATCGCCAGACACAGAGCTCCCTGGACAGATTTTGTTAGAGAGGGTCCAGTGACTCTCAAGCTGGTCCTAGTGGTATTAAAAGAAAAAGGCCAGTAACCCCAGAAAAGAACTTGCCATCTGTAGTGTTAATGGAAGGGATTCCCTTCCAAACACTAGCATACTACTCCATCCTTTCCCTCCTCCCATCTTCCACACATCAACAACTCTTCAATAAATGTAAGTGACATGTTATTGTACTATATTACTATTTTATATGTATTTCTTTATTGTTCATAAACTTGTGTGTAAATGCATGTCTTATGTTGAAAAAAATATTTTATTTTACTATTTTTGGAAGTCTGGAACGGATTAATTTTATTTCCATTATTTCTTATGGGGAAAATAGAATCGGATAACGATATTTTGGTTACAGATAAGCCCTCTGGGACGGATTAATATCGCTAACCGAGGGTCCACTATCTCTGGTGATGTGGTTAGAACAATGATGGAACCATATCTTGGTAAGGGGCATATATTATATACTGATAACTGGTACACAAGCCCTTTACTCAGTGATTTCTTGCAGTGAACATGACAGACGTGTGTGGCACAGTGCGTGGAAATCGTAAACATATGCCTAGGTTCGACGGTGCACTTGTAGAGGTGAAGTGCAGATGTTTGCTGCCAATGACATCATGGCATTTCAGTGGCAAGACAAACGTGATGTCACATTGTTGACATCACTTCACGGACATGAAATGGTAGACAGTGGAAGGCAGAATAGAGAGACCAATGAACCCATTCTAAAACCTGCAGCTGTGATGGACTACAACCTCATTATGCGCTTAGTGGACAAATGTGACATGCAGATTGGGTTTGCTGATTGTGTCCGCAAGAGTTATAAGTGGTACATAAAACTCTTTTTCCATCTTTTGACATTTCCATGCTGAATGCTTATAACATGTACAAGTTGAAGACCAACAACAAACCCAAATATGGTGAATTTTGTTTGTCAGTCATCAGACAAATAATATTCAAGTACCAAGGAACGACACCTGCAATAGACCAGCGCCCACAAAATTATCAACACATGCCTTCTCGTCTGAGGCCCATACAACTGCCTGCTACTGTACTCTCAAGAAAAATGCTCAGAAGAGGTGTTTGTCTGTAAACATACAGTAGAACGTCATTTAGCACGAGATTATGTTGCACGTTACCGGTATTGCACAATTTAAGATTTGCGACGCGACACCGTTATCATCTTACACGACGTAAAGATGATATTACACAGTTCGGCAGGAGGGGAAAAATTTTGAGCACGCGGTCGCCCACGGTGGGTTAAACCATTGAGTCAGTGGGGAGTCCTTGTGCCATCCCCCGCCACCCTCACCCACCCACGCGTCCCTCCCAGCGTTCAGTTTGGTTCATACACGTGCAGGACGATAAGTATCGGAAGCTCGCTGTGTTTATTTACATTCATTTCCTCATTTTCATTGCATTTTGATAAATATACCAAGCAATCATGGCACCCAGTAAGCATACAAGTGTTCCAGCAAGTAACAAGAAAAAGTTTAGCGTTCAAGTCTAGGAATTTCAAAGAAAATTGAGATATTAGATAAGCTTAATTAACCCTTTCGGGTCAATGCCGTATAGTATGTTTTACGAGCAGGGGTTGGTGCCGTACTAGTACGCCCAAATTCTAGCGGCCTCAATTTAAGTAGAAAACGTCTGGTAGGCATGCATATGAAAGAATGGGTCTGTGTGGTCAGTGTGCGCAGTATAAAAAATCCTGCAGTACACACTGCATAATGAGAGAAAAAACTCTGACCATTTTTTTTGATTAAAACAGCGACTTTGCAGTCGGTTTTCATATGGTATTTATTGATGTATTCTCATTTTTTGGTCTCATTTGATAGAATGGAAGATATATTACAGAAATGGAGATGATTTTGATTGGTATGACAATGACAAGTACCTTGAAATTGAGCTCAAAGTAGCAAAATGTTCGATTTTTGACGATGTTCAAGAGTAAACAAATCACACCATGCGTCCAATACACATCAACTGGCGAGTCTTATATTCATGCACAAGTGCTCTGATATTATTTATACCATTTTTTCAATGATGCAGTTGTATACATAACAGTAAATCTTCATTTTTGTAAGAATAAAAATTCAAAATGGAAGGCAAAAGTAATGGAACAGGGGCCTGGAGACGTGGCTAATGAACAGAGAACATGTTATTTTAGTGCCAGGAATGTCTGCCTTGTTTACTCTGGACCCTATTTTGAAATTGGCATCGTTTGAAATTTGTGTGAAATTGGAAAATTGCCATTTTCTGACCACTATTTTGGGTAGACGAAATTGGTAATAGGCAGTTTCTTCTACTCATTCGATAGAAGAAATGGAGTTCTAACTGAAATAGCTATAATTTTAGGAGACTGAAACATTGGAATTTGTCGAAAATAGGGCTCAAGTGGGTGAAATCGCGATGCGTCGGTGTCATAGATACGATAACTTCGCGAAAGCATAATTTCGTTAGTTTTCGATCAAATTTCATAATTTTGGTGGCGTTATGATCGGAAAAAAATTCTCTATCATTTCATAAGAAAAAATTAATTTTTTTCCAAAAATTTCGACCCCAGGAACACTTTCCTGAAAAGGCCTGTCGACCCAAAGGGTTAAGAGTGGCTCACGTGTGAGGATATAGTGATGGCCTATGGCCTTAATGAAGCGCAGTTCGTACGATTAGGAAGAATGAGGCAAATATACGAGCTTGTGTAATGAATAACCCAAAATGTGACCTCATGAAAAGAATGACACGAGGTCCCAACATCTAAATAAAACTGAAAACTTGTTGCTTGAGTGGATCGAACAGAAAACAAAGAAAGGTGCACCACTTAGTTTTCTTAATTAGGGAAAAGGCCTTACATTTGTTTAAAGCAGTGTGTGATAAGGAAGGCAGGCCTGAAAACGAGTGTATGTTTACCACAGGCTGGTTCAAGAACTTTAAGTTGCATAATAAGTTACATAATATTAAGTTTTCTGGTGAAAGTGCTTCAGCTGATCATACAGCAGCAAGTAATTTCCTGCTGAATTTCAGGAACTTATTTCGAGGGTGGCTATGAGCCACAGCAAGTTTTTAATGCTGACGAGACAGATGTTTTCTGGAAGAAAATGCCAACACGAACTTTATCAGTCAGCAAGAGAAAAGTGCACGGGCTTCAAGGCAGCAAAGGATTGCTTCACCTTGCTCCTTTGCGGTAATGCATCAGGTGATTTCAAGTGTAAGCCCATGGTTATTTACCGCTCTAAGACTCCTCGTGCTTTGAGGTGTGGATAAAAACACCTTACCAGTAATTTGGAAGTCAAACCAGTCAGCATGGATGACAGAGGAAATATTTATTGACTGGTTTAAGCATCACTTTATTCCTGAAGTCAAGTTTTACCTGCACAACAAGAACCTTGCATTCAAGGCCTCTTCATTCTTGATAATTCCCGTACTCATCCACAAGCTTTGCTGGATGTGACCCCACATATAAAAGTTGTATTTTTACCTCCAAATACAACATCTCTGATACAACCACTGGACCGGGAGTTATTCAGACATTCAAGTGTAACTACAAAAAATATTATAAAAACTAGTTGCATCAATGGACTCTGACTCCAACCTGGCAGTACCAAGCTTCTGGAGTAAATTTAACATTGCAGATGCCATCAGCTATGCTAGAAGTGCATGGAATGAAGTGCCCCAATCAACATTAAATGCAGGCTGGGGAAAGTTATGGCCTTCTGTAGTTAATTCTTTCTCTGGTTTTCCCTTGCTTGAGAGTCAAGTTCAGGAAATTGTTCAGGTGGCAAGGAGATTACCAGGTGATGGTTTTGAAGATATGAATGAAGATGATGTGAATGAACTCTTAGAAGATGCTGATGAAGACAGGAGTCCAGAGGAAATGTTGGCAGAGTTCGATGCACAGATGCAAGGGAGGAGATAACAGAAGAAGATGAAGAAGAACCTGAAGAAAAAGAGTTAACATTGCAGCAGTTACGTGAGCAGTTCCATATTATTGGTAAAGTTGCAGACTTTTTCACTGAAGAGGACCCTGACAAAGCTAGAAGCAGGGCTTTGAACGGTGTCTAGACCAGCTGATGATGCCTTACCGTCAGCTGTATAATGTAATGCAGAATAAAAAGCCCAGAGATCCATTTCAGAATTTATGCACACTGCAATACAACCATCGACTTCAGCACCAGAACCTCTACCATCCACTTCTACCGACAGCCAACAAGCATCCACCTCAGCCCAGTAGGGCCACACCATCCATATCCACTCTTCACTACCATCCACAAACATCATTACCCACAATTTAAGGTAAGAAATACTATTATTTCTATTGCATTTGTAGTCTTAAGCAGTAATAGATCATGACAATGAACTAAAATTACATATTTGCCTTCAATTTTTGCAAGATCTGTTGGTCTAAAAAAACTTGTTTGGCTTTTTGGGGACTCTCAGAAACGTAACCCTATTTTTCCCATAAGTTCTGTTAATTATTTAAGACGAAATTATCTAACACGACTTTATCAGGAACGTAACTATCGTGCTAAATGACGTTCTGCTGTACCACAAAACACCCACAAAAACGCAGAGACACTCGTTTATGTGTGAGGAGTGTAAAACTCCACTGTGCATATACCCATGTTTCAAAGAATTCCACAAGCTGCAGGAGTTCTAGGAAAGTGTCCAGTGAGTGTACATTTATATATATATTATAGAACAATAGTATTGAACATTTTTTTATCGTTTGTGTAAACAAGTTTTGTAAACAATATAAAGATACTAATGTTTATGCTATTATTTTGTTGCATACAACGAGTGTATATACTATATACAGTCATATCTCGGTTAACGATGGCGTCGGATAACGACAAATTCGGTTAGCGATACATTTTACGTCAAAATATTGACTCGGTTTACGATGATTGCTTCGGTTTACGATATTCGTCCCGGACGCGTCCGCGTGGCACCCAGCTGTGCGGGCACCCAGGAGCGTCAGTGTGCTATTGTTTACAAGTGAGCGACCACCACCACGCATTCATACCAGTATATTGTCATTATTCCACTGTTTTTAGTGCTTGCAACTGCTAAATAAGCTACCATGGGTCCAAAGAAAGCTCCTAGTGCCAGCCCTGTGATAAAGAGGTAGCATTCATGCAGGAGTGTAGCATTCATGCAGGAGTGTAGCATTCATGCAGGGAGTGTAGCATTCATGCAGGGAGGCATGCATCATGCAGGAGTGTAGCATTCATGCAGGAGTGTAGCATCATGCAGGAGTGTAGCAGGCATGCAGGGAGTGTAGCAGGCATGCAGTGGAGTGTAGCATTCATGCAGGAGTGTAGCAGGCATGCAGGGAGTGTAGCAGGCATGCAGGGAGTGTAGCATTCATGAGGGAGTGTAACATTCATGCAGGGAGTGTAGCATTCATGCAGGAGTGTAGCATTCATGCAGGAGGTAGCATTCATGGGAGGTCAGATCATGCAGGGAGTGTAGCATTCATGCAGGAGTGTAGCATCTTGCAGGAGTAAAGCATCATGCAGGGAGTGTAGCATTCATGCAGGAGTGTAGCATTCATGCAGGGAGTGTGCAGGCATGCAGGGAGTGGCAGGCATGCAGGGAGTGTAGCAGGCATGCAGGGAGTGTAGCATTCATGCAGGGAGTGTGGCATTAAAAGAAAAAGGCCAGTAACCCCAGAAAAGAACTTGCACCTGCAGTGTTAATGGAAGGATTCTCCTTCCAAACACTAGCATACTATACTCCATCCTTTCCCCTCCTCCCGTCCCTCCACACATCAACAACTCTTCAATAAATGTAAGTGACATGTTATTGTACTATATTTTACATGTAATTTCTTTAATTAAATTGTGTATTACAGTCATCTCGGTTGTTCGGTTTTAATCCGTTCCAGATGGATCGGCTAAAACCAAAATCGCAAAACCAAAACTATTTTTCCCATAAGAAATAATGGAAATTCAATTAATCCGTCCAGAATTCCAGAAGTTTGGAAAAAAATTTGGGGGCCTTAAAGATAGATTTACATGCACAAATGAATGAACTCTGTGTGGCACTTACCTTTATTGAAGACTGATGTTGCTGGATGGAAGAGGGAGGGAGGGAGAGGGAAGTGACACTATTTTTTGGAAGGGGAATCCCTTCCATAAGGAATTTAGGTACCAAGTCCTTATCTGGGGTCACTCCTGCATGCCTGCTACACTCCCTGCATACCTGCACACTCCCTGCATACCTGCTACACTCCCTGCATACCTGCTACACTCCTGCATACCTGCTACACTCCATGCATACCTGCTACACCCTGCATACCTGCTACACTCCTGCATACATGCTACACTCCCCAGCATTCATGCTACACTCCCTGCATACCTGCTACACTCCCTGAATACCTACACTCCCTGCATACATGCCACTCCCTGCATACCTGCTACACTCCCTGCATACCTGCTACACTCCCTGCATACCTGCTACACTCCCTGCATACCTGTTACACTCCCTGCATTCATGCTACACTCCCTGCATTCATGCTACACTCACTGCATACATGTTACACTCCCTGCATACATACTTACACTCCCTGCATACATGCTACACTCCCTGCATACATGCTACACTCCATGCATACTTGCTACACTCCTCATACATGCTACACTCCCTGCATACATGCTACACTCCCTGCATTCATGCTACACTCCCTGCATACATGCTACACTCCCTGCATACATGCTACACTCCTGCATACATGCTACACTCCCTGCATACATGCTACACTTCCTGCATACCTGCTACACTCCCTGCATACCTGCTACACTCCCTGCATACATGCTACACTCCCTGCATACCTGCTACACTCCCTGCATACATGCTACACTCACTGCATACCTGCTACACTCCCTGCATACATGCTTCACTCCCTGCATTCATGCTACACTCCCTACATACCTGCTACACTCCCTGCATACCTGCTACACTCCCTGCATACATGCTACACTCCCTGCATACATGCTACACTCCCTGCATACATGCTACACTCCCTGCATACATGCTACACTCCCTGCATACCTGCTACACTACCTGCATGCCTGCTACACTCCCTGCATACATGCTACACTCTTAAACTCCATCATGTTTCTCACTTTCTTTACCAAAGGACTTGCACTAGGAGCTTTCTTTGGGCCCATGGTAGCTTATTTAGTAGTCACACACAATAATCAAGGGCCAAAAACAATGAATTGTTAATAAATGTTTTGTATGAACTCCTGGGGTGATGTTCACTCAAGCATAAACAATGCTAGACTGCGTGACAGTGTGCGTGGGAGGTGCTGGGGAGTGCGTGGGTGGCGGGCCTACGGCCTTTGTATGTGCACGGCACTGGTGGACAGGTCCCATACGGTCTGCGAAAACTGAGACAAATTTTCCCCGAAAAAAGTCGGCGAAAACCAAAATCGGCGAAAACTGGGACAATCGAAAACCAAGGGATGACTGTATTTAATGTCAAAAAGTTCTAAAAAATATTTTATTTTGCTACTTTTGGAAGTCTGGAATGGATTAATTTGTTTTCCATTATTTCTTATGGGGCAAATTGATTCGGTTAACGATTGATTCGGTTATAGATATGCCCTCTCTGATGGATTAATATCGTTAACCGAGGTATGACTGTACATTGCACCTTACCTTGGTCTCACAGGCCACATAAGTTACGTAAAAAGTAAATAGTGAAAAAAACAAGAAATGTACGAATGGAAGTAAACAAATGTTTACTGAGTGAGCGGCATTCCCGCTGTTGCCATACGTGGCTCATTTTCTGCCAACTTTTCACCTCCATATCTTGGTAAGTATTGATGGTTCAAAATCTGTTTTTAGGATAAAAACAATCAGAAAAATAATCTTAACATTTTGATAAGAAAAATAATTTGTTTTTTTCGAATATTTTGCGACAACAGGAGAGCACTCAGATTGAGGGTTGGACAGTCAAAGGGGTTTAAAAAATCAAAATTGTAATTACATATTGTAACCTTTGCAAAGAAATAAAAACTATCTTTATCTGTTTTAGGTATGGAGATCAAGAAGAAGAGCACGAGCATTAGGAATAAATTTAAAAGAAATTACATTGGCGAAAGAACTTGAATAAACGCACGGCCTGATCCACAGTCTCCTGTAATGGAGGTTCAGAGTAACGATTGAGAATAAGTGGTGCTTGACTTTTATTTTTACTTTAGTATTTTACATTCACACTCATTCATAGATGCACCATAAAATATGTAAATGCTTGTTGAGAGTTAAGATTCAGAAAGTGTTGTGGGAAAAACAGTAAAGTCTTTGTTCTGTGACTAGAGCATATGAGGTGCTGCATAAATAAGAGTGAATTTAACATGCTAACTTGGTAGAAACTGTCTTAAAACTGTACAGTAGTATGTATATAAAATAATAATAATTTATAAATTTATTTTTTATACTAATTAAAATGTTGATTTTTTGTTTTGCTTGCATAAATAGTGTTGGCGCCATGCAGCAAAGATCAGACGTTAAGTTGTCCTTCACCTTCAATGTTTGTGTATAAGAAGTAAAAGTGGGGAGAAAAGAAATTGCATGTATAAAATAATTAAAAGTATAGACATTTTTTAAAAATTACCAGTAATTAAAGCTAGTAGTCAAGCCATTTAGACTCATACCCCACTTTGATGGTAAAAGATTTTTATTTTCAAGCGGTTTACTAAATGCAGGGCAGCTTTCTCTCATGACAGGTGCTGTAAGTTTGAGTGGGGGTTTAGTGGGGAAGTGCCTAGTTGAGGTGGTTATTTCCTTAAAATGTACTTTACTTTCCTCCTTCTTTTTGCAACGAGTCGGCCATCTTCACCGAGGCAGGGTGGGAGATGGCCCCCCCCTTAAAGTGCAGGCATTGTACTTCCCATTTGGACTCAAGTCCAACAAAAATCAATTAACTGGTTTCCCTGAATCCCTTCACAAAATGTTACCCTGCTCAACTCCAACAGATCGTCATGTCCCAAAACCATTCGTCTCCATTCCTCCTATCTAACACGCTCAACATGCTTGCTGGAAGTCCAAGCCCTCCCCCCCACAAAACCTCCTTTACCCCCTCCCTCCAACCTTTTCTAGGACGGCCCCTCCCCCCCCTTTTCCTTTCCCTACAGATTTATCGCTCTCCAAGTCATTCTACTTTGATCCATTCTCTTAAATGACCAAACCACCTAACAACCCCTCTTCACCCCCCCTGACAAATACTTTTAGTAACTCCACACCTTCTCTTAATTTCCACATTCAATTTTCTGCATAATTTTTTACACCACACATTCCCCTTAGACAGGACATCTCCACTGCCTCCAGCCTCCCCTCGCTGCAGCATTTGAACCCATGCTTGCCCACCCATATAAATGTTGGTACAACTATACTTTCGTACATTCCCTTCTTTGCCTCCATTGATAACGTTTTTTGTCTCCACAGATACCTCAATGCACCACTCCCTTTTTTTTTCCTTCATCAATTCCTATGGTTAACCTCATCCTTCATAAACCCATTGCTGACACGTCCAACGCCCAAATATCTGAAAACATTTACTTCTTCCATAATCCCTCTCTCCAATGTGATATCCAATTTTTCTTTATTTAAATCGTTTGATACCCTCATCACCTTACTCTTATCTATGTTCACTTTTAACTTTCTACCTTTACCACTCTCCCAAACTCGCCCACTAACCTTTGCAACTTTTTTTAAAAATTCCCATAAGCACAGAAAATCAGCAAAAGTAACTGTGTCAACTCCCATTTTGCATTTAATTTCCCATAATTTAATCCACCC
The DNA here is from genome assembly GCA_009830355.1 of Cherax destructor. Lineage (NCBI taxonomy): Eukaryota > Metazoa > Arthropoda > Malacostraca > Decapoda > Parastacidae > Cherax > Cherax destructor. The sequence continues at coordinate 21,100 of WNWK01013003.1, read as the reverse complement.
CCCCTCCCCAACACCCTAGCATTTACTTCTTTTACAACCCCATCTATAAATAATTAAACAACCATGGTGACATTACACATCCCTGTCTAAGACCTACTTTTTACCGGAAGTATTCCCTCTCTCCTCAAACCCTAACCTGAGCCTCCTATCCTCATAAAACTCTTGACAGCCTTCAGTAACTTACTACCTATTCCATACACTTGCAACATTTGCCACATTGCTTCCCTATCCACTCTATCCTATGCCTTTTCTAAATCCATAAATGCAATAAAAATTCTCTACCTATATTTAAATACTGTTCACATATATGCTTTCGTAAACACTTGATCTACACATCCCCACCCACTCTAAAGCCTCCTTGCTCATCTGCAATCCTACTTCTGTCTTACCTCTAATTTTTTCAATAATAACCCTGCCATACACTTTACCTGGTATACTCAGTAAACTTATTCCCCTATAATTTTTACACTCTCTTTTATCCCCCTTCCCTTTTTTATAAAGGAACTATACATGCTCTCTGCTAATCCCTAGGTCCTTCCTTTTTCATACATTTATTAAACAAAAACCTGCTTTTAACATTTCTGTCATGATCCCGCCAGTTCCAGCTGCTTTACCCTTCATTTTCTACGTAATCCTCCCCCCTCCCCCCCTTCTCCCATCTTTTTTCACTCCTAAACGATGTTGTACCTCCCTGGCCAGTACATGAAATTACCGCCTCCCTTTTTCATCGACATTTAAAAGTTCCTCAAAAAAATTCCGCCATCTACCCAATACCTCCAGCTCCCCATCTACTAACTCCCCTACTTTTTTTAACTGACAAATCCATTTTGTTCCCTAAGCTTTCTTACCTTGTTTATGTCACTCCAAATTTTTTCTTGTTTTCAGCAAAATTTTTGACAGCCTCTCCCATTTCCCTTTTATCTGCTCTTCTTTTTCACTCTCTCACCACTCTCTTTTTCTTTTACTCTCCATATATTCTGCTTTTTTCTATTAACACTTTGTTTTGTAAAAACCTCTCATAACCCACCTTTTTTTCTCTTATCACACCCTTTACTTCTTCATTCCACCACTGCTCCTTTTCCTCCCACCCACCCTCCTATAGCCACAAACTTCTGCCCCCCATTCAAATTTCTGGATTTTTAAAACTATCCCAATCTCTTCAACCCTCCCCCACTACTCATACTTGCACTAGCCCACCTTTCTGCCAATAGTTGCTTATATTTCACCCTAACTTCCCCTCCCTTAGTTAATACACTTTTACCCTCTCTTTTACTTGCTGTTGTCATTTTCTTTTGTCCCATCTACCTTTTACTCTAACTGGCTACAACCAAATAATGATCCGATATATCCGTTGCCCTCTATAAACATTACATCCCAAGTCCCATCAACCTTTTATCCACCAATACATAATCCAACAAACTACTTTCTTTCGTGCTATATCATACCTTGTATATTTATTTATCCTCTTTTTCCAAAAATATTATTTTTTTAAAAACCTCTTTCTACACATAGTTCAATTAAGGGTTTTATTTACATTTACCTCTGGCACCCCAAATTTACCTACTACTCCTCCACAACATTTTTACCCTTTAGCATTAAGATCCCCAACCACAATTACCTCTCACTTGGTTCAAACTCCCCACACACTCCCCCTCAACATTTCCCAAAATCTCTCTCTCTACTCTACACTTCTCTCTTCCTCCGGGGCATAAACACTTACTATAACCCATTTTTTCACATCCAACCTTATTTTACTCCACATAATCCTTGAATTTATACATTTATATTCCCTTTTTACCTTCCATAACTGATTATTCAACAATTCCTTCCTTTTGCTCTAACTCTATTTGAAACCATTGACCAATCCCATTTATTTCTCCCCACTGAAACTCTCCTACCCCTTCAGCTTTGTCTCACTTAAAGCCAGGACATCCAGCTTCTTTTCATTCATAACATCTACAATCATCTCTTTCTTATCATTCGCACAACATCCACGCACATTCAAACATCCCCTTTGCGGTTTTCTTCTTTTTTTTAGTAAGCTATACAGGAAAAGGGGTTACTAGCCCATTGTTCCCGGCATTTTAGTTAATTTTTCTAACACGGGGTTTAGGGGGGAAAAATTCTTATTCGTTTTCCCATGGATATGAAAGGAAAAGCAATAAGAACAAGAACTATTAAGATAAAATCAAAGAAAACTCAGATGAGTGTGTATACATAAACGTGTACATGTTTGCGTAGCGTGACTTAAGTGGTAAGAAGTAGCAAGATATACCTGAAATCTTGCATGTTTATGAGACAAAAAAAAAGACACCAGTACTTTTACCATCATGTAAAACAAATACAGGCTTTTGTTTTACACTCACTTGGCAGGACGGTAATACCTCCTGGGTGGTTGCTGACTACCAACCTACTACCTACATTGGCCATATCCCACTGAGGTAGGGGTGACCAAAGAAAAAGAAGAAAAACTTTTACTGTCACTCAGTCAGTCACTTTCTTCCCAAAAGCATACTGACTTCACAGCTCAGATGACCCTCTAATCTGCAACATACCCACCCCTCCTACAGAGTGGAGGCACCATACTTCCCTCCTTCAGGACTCAAGTCTGGCTAACCAACTTCCACTGTATCCCTTCATGAATGTTACTTTGCTCATACTCTAACAGCATGTCAGATCATAAGAACAATTTGCCCCCCACCCCTATCTAACATGCTCACACAATCTTGTTGGATGTCTAAGCATCTAGCATTTAAAAACCTCCCTTCCCCGCCTTCCAACCCATCCTGGAATGATCCCCACCCCATCCCTCCACCCCAGATTTATATGTCCTCTTAGACATCCTTCTTGCTGCATCTTATCTAAATGTGCAAACTACCTCAACAACCCCTCCTTCGACCTCCAAATAATACTTTGAACCCCACAACTGCTGCTCCCTAAGCTCTGAATTTTCTGGTTAATATTTGGACCACACATTACCTTCAGACATGACACTCCTTCCTCCTCCTTGCTGCAACATTCATAACCTATGCTTTACACCCATATAACAGTTAGGTACCACTATACTCTGGTATGTTCCACTTTTTACCACCTCCATGGATAAAGTTCTTTGTCTCCACACATGCTTCAACATACAGTGGAACCTCCACTAACGAGCGCATCCACGTGCGAGTTTTCCAGTTATGGGCAGTCGATCGGTCAATTTTTGCTTCCATAGGTGAGCAAAATTTCCAGATGCGAGCAGGCCTCAAGGAAGGTTCCTTGACGCTGGGGAGGGGCTCTTGCTCTTGATCTAGGAAATTAGATCTCATTTGTTTGTTGGACTATCTTATTGAAACTTTGGCAATGTATGATGGAAAGATGTTTCTTAACATACACCAAAATTGAAAGAAATCTGACTGTAAATAATGGAATTAACTTCTCAGCCATTAGCCGGCCCTTAGCGTTATAGTTTCGTATGGTTTTTATGGTTGTATTCTCGTATTTTTGGTCTTAATTGATAAAATGGAAGATACAGTCAACCCCCGGTTCTCGTCGGTAATCCGTTCCAGAGGGCCCGTCGATCACCGGTTTGGTCGAACTCCGATTCTATTTTCCCCATAAGAAATAATGGAAATAAACTAATCCGTTTCAGACACCCAAAAGTATTAAAATAAAATATTTTTGTACATTAAATATACATTAAATTACAAGAAAACAATGAGACATGAAGAATAAAACAGTAATAACATGTCACTTACCTTTATTGAAGAGTTGTTGATGTGTGGAAGACGGGAGGAGGGGGGAGGATGGAAGAGTTGCTTTGTTTGAAGGGAAATCCCTTCCATAAAGACTTCAGGTACCAAGTCCTTTTCCTGGGTTACTTCCCTTCTTTGTTTTTAATGGCACTAGGACCAGCTTGAGAGTCACTGGACCCCTGTTGCTCAAAAAAATGTTCCAGAGAGTTCTGTTTCTGGCGAATGTTTGGAATTGTGCACGCTGCTGGGGTGGCTTTGGGTGGATGGCCAGCCTGCTGGCTGGCTGGCTGGATGGATGGCCAGCCTGCTGGCTGGCTTGCTTGCTATCATCTGGCTGGCTGAACAGCTGACTGGCTGAATGGATGGACAGCCGGCTGGCTAGGGTGGGATGGACAGCCGGCTGGCTGGATGGATGGACAGACGGCTGGCTGCCTGGATGGACAGCCGGCTGACTGGCTGAACAGCCGGCTGGATGGATGGATGGCCGGCCAGCCAGCTGACCAGCTGCCGGCTGGCTGCCTGGCTTGCTGGGCCACTTGGCTGGCTGAGCGGCTGGCTGGCTGAACAGCTGGCTGGCTGGATGGATGGACAACCGGCTTTCTGGATGGATAGACAGCCGGCTGACTGGCTGAACAACCGGCTGGATGGATGGATGGGTGGCCGGCCAGCCGGCTGACCAGCTAGTCGGCTGGCTAACTGACTGACTGAACGGCTGGCTGGCTGGCTGGCTGACTGACTGAACGGCTGGTTGGCTGGCTGGCTGGCTGACTGACTGACTGACTGACTGACTGACTGAGTCTATCTCACAGGAACACATAAATACAATTATACATAGTGTAAATTACCTAGGATACAGGGAGAATATAATAATAATAATAATGATAATAATTATTGAAGCATGGTGACCAGCTGGCACAAAGGGCCCAGGTCTTATCACTAATCTAATTACAGAGGTGTCATTGATGAGGGGTGAGCGTCCTCTTATCTTATTATTATCGCTAAACTAATTAGTGTTGACATTGATGAGGGTACAATGCCTTCGCCTTCCTGCCTCCCTCCCTGCCTGTCTCCCTCCCTGCCTCCCTCCCTGCCTGTCTCCCTCCCTGCCTCCCTCCCTGCCTGTCTCCCTCCCTGCCTCCCTCCCTGCCTGTCTCCCTCCCTGCCTCCCTCCTGCCTGTCTCCCTCCCTGCCTCCCTCCCTGCCTGTCTCCCTCCTGCCTCCCTCCCTGCCTGTCTCCCTCCCTGCCTCCCTCCCTGCCTGTCTCCCTCCCTGCCTCCTCCCTGCCTGTCTCCCTCCCTGCCTCCCTCCTGCCTGTCTCCCTCCCTGCCTCCCTCCCTGCCTGTCTCCCTCCCTGCCTCCCTCCCTGCCTGTCTCCTCCCTTCCTCCCTCCCTGCCAGCCAGCCAGCCAGGGGTGACGGGTTAGCCTAGGCTTTATTTGTTTTCACTGTTTTATCTGTTTGTCTCTGTCTGTCTGTCTGTCTGTATATCTGTTTGTCTGTCTCAGAGAGATCCAACACATATTACAAGACTCAGTAGTCACTGCTTCACATCTGAGTCCTGACAAACAATATTTGCCAGTCTAGATTTTTTGGGCTGCCAGGCAGGCAGGCAGGCAGGCAGCCAGGCACCCAGGCAGCCAGGCAGTCAGCCAGCCAGCGCCTTCTTCAATTCTACCATATTTCTGACATTCTTTACCACAGGCTTGGCACTAGGAGCTTTCTTGGGGCCCATGGTGGCTTATTTAGCAGTTGCAAGCACTAAAAACAGTGGAATAATGACAATATACTGGTATGAATGCGTGGGTGGTGGTTGCTCGCTTGTAAACAATAGCACACTGAGTGCCCAGGCCCAGCTGGGCCACGCCTATGCGTCTGGGACGAACGTCTAACTCCGAGCAGCCGGCTAATACCGAACCAAAATTCTCTTAAAAAAACCCATCTAACACCGATTTGGACGACCTCCGACTCCGTCGAGCACCGGGGGTTGACTGTATATTACAGAAATAGTTATAATAATAATAATAATACTTTATTTAGACATGGTACAATGATACATAGTTGGGTAGACATGATACATAGGTATTAATGAGATGTACATGCCAAAGCCCCTAATATGCTGTGCATTGCGGGCATTCTTAGGACTATTTAATTGTAGACTACATGGTAAAAAATTATGGTTGATAATTTATAAAATAAGTATAATTGTGTATATAAGTTATAAAGTTGAATATAAGTTGAACATATCAATTAATTGTAGCAATGCAACTAATTGAGTGAGATAACAATTTAAAACAATTAATTGCATTGCAGTTACAGTTTACGTGGTCATTATAATGTAAATGTTATAGAAACAGTTAGCTTAGTATGTATTATTCATAATAGGTTTTTACATTTAACCCTTTGGGGGTCGACAGGCCTTCTCGGAAACTTGTTCCTGAGGTCAAAAATTTTTTGGAAAAAAAAAAACTAATTTTTTTCTTATGAAATGATAGAGAATCTTTTTCCGATCATAACGCCACCAAAATTATGAAATTTTATCGAAAACTAATGGAATTATGCTTTCGCGAAGTTCGCAGTATCTATGACACTGACGCATCAGGGATTTCACCCACTTCGAGCCCTATTTTCGACAAATTCCAATGTTTTAGTCTCCTAAAATTATAGCTATTTCGCTAGAACTCCATTTATTCTATCAATTGAGTACAAGAGACCGCCTATTTACCAATTTCATCTACCCAAAATAGTGGTCAGAAAATGGCAATTTTCCAATTTCACACAAATTTCAAACGATGCCAATTTCAAAATAGGGTTCAGAGTAAACAAGGCAGACATTCCTGGCACTAAAATAACATGTTCTCTGTTCATTAGCCACGTCTCCAGGCCCCTGTTCCATTACTTTTGCTTTCCATTTTGAATTTTTATTCTCACAAAAAAATAGAAGATTTACTGTTATGTATACAACTGCATCATTGTAAAATGGTATAAATAATATCAGAGCACTTGTGCATGAATATAAGACTCGCCAGTTGATGTGTATTGAACGTATGGTGTGATTTGTTTACTCTTGAACATCGTCAAAATCGAACATTTTCGCTACTTTGAGCTCAATTTCATGGTACTTGTCTTTGTCATACCAATCAATATCATCTCTAGTTCTGTAATATATCTTCCATTCTATCAAATGAGACCAAGAAAACGAGAATACATCAATACATACCATACGAAAATCGACTGCAAAGTCGCTGTTTTATTCGAAAAAAACGGTCAGTTTTTTTTTCTCATTATGCAGTGTGTGCTGCAGGATTTTTTTTATACTGCGCACACTGACCACACTAGACCCATTCTTTCATATGTATGCCTACCAGACGTTTTCTGCTTAAATTGAGGCCGCTAGAATTTGGGCATACTAGTACGGCACCAGCCCCTGCTCGTAAACGTACTAGTACGGCACCAAACCCGAAAGGGTTAAGTGATTAATCAGGTTTTTACATTTAAGTGATTATTCTACTTTGTTGGGAATGTTTGATATTGAGCATTTAGGTTTGGGTGAGAAGGTGGTTTTAGCATCGTTTGAATTGGGGTACAGGCAGGGTTTCTTTGGCAATGACAGGTAATGAATTCCAAATTTTCGTGCCTTTTATATGCATTGAGTTTTTACATAGTGTTAGATGGACACGGGAACATCGAGGAGTGATCTGTGTCTAGTGTTATGGTCATGTGTCCTGTTAAAATTGGTAAGGAGAAGTTTGAGTGGTGGGTTAATATTTGCATAGAGTGTTCTATGTATGTAATAGGCACAGTAAAAAGTATAATGTCTTGTATGGTGAGAAAGTTTACGTTTTTGAATATTGGTGGAGTATGTTGTCTGGAGTGTGAATGTGTTATCATTCTAACTGCTGCCTTTTGTTGTGTTATTAGTGGTCTGAGATGAGTTATTGATGTAGAGCCCCATGCGAGATTCCATAGGTGAGGTAGGGGTAAATGAGTGAGTGATATAGGGTAAGGAGAGCTGGTTGTAGAACATAGTACCGTATCTTGGATAGTATTCCCACGGTCTTTGAGACTTTCTTGGAAATTTGTTGTATATGTGTCTGAAATTTGAGGCCACTGTCAAGATGGATTCCTAAGAATTTTCCCTCTGTGAGTTTTGTGATAGGGGACCCGTTTATCATTATGTTAAGTGGTGCGTTTGTAGCTCTGTTTCCAGACTGGATAAAATAGGTTTTATCAATATTGAGAGTAAGTTTGTTGGTCATCATCCAGGTAGATATTTTTTGCAATTCAGTATTTACAGTGTTGGCTAGTATGTCTGGGTTTGGGTGCGAGATAACAAACGTAGTGTCATCTGCACATAGTATGGGTTTGAGTAGTTGAGAAGTGGGCCAAGAACACTTCCCTGTGTGACACCTACTGTAATAGATTGCGTGGTAGAGCTAGCTCCATTTGTGTACACATATTGGTTTCTGTTGGTAAGGTATGTTTTTTAGACCTACTACATTCAGTTTGGAAACAAAGCTACAAATGTTCCACTTAACATAACGCTAAATGGTTCACCCATCACAAGGCTCACAGAGGGAAAATTCCTAGGAATCCACCTTGACAGTAGTCTTAAATTCCAAACACACATACAACAAATTTCCAAGAAAATCTCAAGGACAGTAGGTATATTATCTAAGATACGCTATTATGTGCCTCAACCAGCTCTCATTGCACTATATCATTCTCTTATCTACCCTTATCTCACCTATGGAATCTGTGCATGGGGCTCAACAACATTAAATCACCTTAGACCACTCATAACCCAGCAAAAGGCTGCAGTCAGGATATAACAAATTCCCACTCTAGACAGCATACTCCACCTATATCAGAACCTTAAAACTACTCACCATAAAAAATATTCATACCTATTCATGTGCCTTCTACATACATAAAACTCTACATGCTAATATCAACCCTGCGCTCAGAATTCTCCTTAACAACTTTAATAGGTCCCACGAACATGACACAAGACACAGATCACTATTTGACATACCCCGAGTCCATACTAACCAATGTAAAAATTCTATGCACATAAAGGGCCCCAAAATCTGGAATTCATTACCAGTAAATATCAAGTTAACCTTGTCCGAAAATCAATTCAAGACTCTTCTCAAAAATCACCTACTCACCCTATACTAAATACTCATACTGTAACAAACTTCCAAACCCAATATTATTTTACTTAAGAAGATCTCAATTTGATATGTTCATCCTCCTTAACACTTGTTGCAATTTCATATCATCATATTGTCATTTAAAATCTTATAGTATCATCATTTTCTTAATTTGAAATAAAATATATACTATCTAGATGAAACTCTAAAAATTATTTCTAGTATTGTTATTATACTAGTATAGCATCAACATACTGTAATTTGAAATAAATTCTACAACTAGATTAAACTCAACCAATTTCTCTTGTATTGTCTTTTAATAGTATGTATAACCATTTAATAATTTAAAAAATACAGAACTAGAATAAACTCAATCAATTTCTTTAGCATTAAGTACTTAGTGAATAAGTCTCTAGAATAAACTGCCCCTAATGCCATGGCATGCCAGTGGCTCTCCTTGCATTACAGTTTTATAATTGTTTTATAATTGTAACTAGTACCAATAACATTGTACACTTGTAACATGCATTGAAATAAAAATTATTATTATTATTATTATTATTATTATTATAGGTAGTTGAGGGAGTGCCCTCTTATACCATAGTGTGATAATTTTAGGTGTAACAGATCATGGTCAACTGTATCAAAAGCTTTACGTAAATCAATGAAGATTCCCACTGGGATTTCTTTTTTCTCAAGAGCGGTGTAAATTATTTCTTACATGTGTATAATGGCATCATTTGTATTTTTATTAGGCCTGAATCCAAATTGACAGTGGTTGAGTACGTTGTTGGAGGTGAGGTAGGAATATATTTGTCTATGAATTAATTTTTCAAAGATTTTGGAGAAAAGGGGTAAGTTAGATATCGGCCTGTAGTTATTCAGGTCTGTTTGATCGCCTCCTTTATGTATGGGGGTGACCCTCGCTATTTTGATTATTGATGGGAAGGTAGAGGATTCGATGGATTTGTTAAAGAGTGTTGCAGTAATTGGTGAGAAAACTTGAGAGGCTTTTTTGTACAGTGGACCCTCGGTTAACGAATACCCCGGAAATCGTGCAATTATGTAAGTATAATTTTGTAAGTTCTTGTGGAAGTGTAGTTTTGGGGGTCTGAAATAGACTAACCTACATGACATTATTTCTTAAGGACGTAAATTCGTTCGGTAATGGCACTTGAGCAGGCTTCTGCAATAATTTTTTCGTTAACCGAGGTCCACTGTATATAAAGGTGGTAAGTTACTTAGGTCACCTGCTTTGTTTTTTAATGTGTTGATTATAAGTGAAACTTCTATTGGGTTGGTCGGGGCTAGGAATAGTGTGTTCGGATAGGTGCCAGTGAGATAGTCATTAGGTGGAGTATTTGAACTTGGGATTTTGCTTGCCAGCTTTTTTCCTATGGTGGAGAAGAAATCATTGAGTTTGTTTGCTGTTTCAATAGGTGGGAGTAGGGGTTCATCTGGTTTTGTTAGCTTGATTGTTCTGTTTGTGGATATCTTTTTAGTTCCTAGAATTTCAGATAGGGTTTTCCAGGTCTTTTTTATATCACCTTTTAAGTTATGTAATCTGTTCTCATAGTACAATTTTTTTTACCTTCTTATCAGACTCGTTAGGTTTGATGAGTAACGTTTTGTTTGTTCTCTTGTTATTTGACCCATTCTGTACTGTTTTTCATATAGGTGCTTTATATTAATGGATTTGAGTATGCTGGGGGTTAGCCAGGGACTATTTAATCTTTTAGCTGTGATTTGTTTATTTTTTTTAGGGCAATGCTTATTATAGAGGTATTGGATCTTTTTAAGAAAATTATTAATACATATGGGAACAGAGCTACAAACGCACCACTTAACATAATGATAAACGGGTCCCCTATCGCAAAACTCACAGAGGGAAAATTCTTAGGAATCCATCTTGACAGTGGCCTCAAATTTCAGACACATATACAACAAATTTCCAAGAAAGTCTCAAAGACCGTGGGAATACTATCCAAGATACGGTACTATGTTCCACAACCAGCTCTCCTTACCCTATATCACTCATTCATTTACCCATACGTCACCTATGGAATCTGCGCATGGGGCTCTACATCAATAACTCATCTCAGACCACTAATAACACAACAAAAGGCAGCAGTTAGAATGATAACAAATTCACACTCCAGACAACATATTCCACCAATATTCAAAAACCTAAACTTACTCACCATACAAGACATCCATACTTTTTACTGTGCCTATTACATACATAGAACACACTATGCAAATATTAACCCACCACTCAAACTTCTCCTTACCAATTTTAACAGGACACATGACCATAACACTAGACACAGATCACTCCTCGATGTTCCCCGTGTCCATCTAACACTATGTAAAAACTCAATGCATATAAAAGGCACGAAAATTTGGAATTCATTACCTGTCATTGCCAAAGAAACCCTGCCTGTACCCCAATTCAAAACGATGCTAAAAAATCACCTTCTCACCCAAAGCTAAATGCTCAATATCAAACATTCTCAACAAAGTAGAATAATCACTTAACCCTTTGACTGTTTCGGACGTATATTTACGTCTTACGAGCCAATGTTTCGGACGTATTTATACGCCTAAATTCTAGCGGCCTCAAATCAAGCAGGAGAAAGCTGGTAGGCCCACATGTGAGAGAATGGGTCTGTGTGGTCAGTGTGCGCAGTATAAAAAAAATCCTGCAGCAAGCAGTACATAATGAGAAAAAAAAAACTCCGACCGTTTTTTTTAATTAAAACGCCGTCTTTGAGGTGTGTTTTCATATAGTATTTATGGTTTTATTCTCTTTTTCATGGTCTCATTTGATAGAATGAGAAACATATTACAGGAATAGAGATGATTTTGATTAGTTTCATGATGTAAACGATCTTGAAATTGAGCTCAAAGTAGCGGAAATGTTCGATTTTTGCCAATGTTCAAAAGTAAACAAATCACACCATGCGTCCAATACACATCACCTGGTGAGTCTAATATTCTTTCACAAGTGCACAGATATTATTTATGCAGTTTTTACAATAATGCAATAGTCTGCATAACAATAAATCTTCTATTTTTGTATGAATAAAAATCAAAATAGAAAGCAAGAGTAATGTAAGAGGGCCTAAAGACATGACTAATGAACAGATAACATCTTATTTTAGTGCTAGGGATGTCTGCATTGTTTATTCTGGACCCTATTTTGAAATTGACATCTTTTTTATTTTGCATGAAATTGGCGAAATTGCCATTTTCTGACCACTTTATTGGGTAGTTGAAATCGGTAAATTGGTGATTTCTTGTACTCAATCGATAGAACAAATGGAGTTCTAAAGAAATAGCTATGAGTTTGGTCGACTGTCCTAATGGAATTGGCCTAAAATAGGGCTCAAAGTCGGCGAAATCGCCGATGCGTATATATCATTGACATCGCTAACTTTGCGAGAGCGTAATTCCGTAGGTTTTTAATCAAATTTCATACTTTTGGTGTCATTACAATCGGGAAAAGATTCTCTATCATTTCATAAGAAAAAATAATTTTTTTTTTTTTCCAAAATTTTCCGACATAGAATGACAGTTTCAGAATGGGGCCTCCGACAGTCAAAGGGTTAATGTAAAAACCTGACTAATCACTTAAATGTAAAAACCTGTTATGAATAATACATACTAAGCTAACTATTACCTAACATTTACATTATAATGACCACGTAAACTGTAACTGCAATGCAACTAATTGTTTTAAATTGTTATCTCACTCAATTAGTTGCATTGCTGCAATTAATTGATATGTTCAACTTATATTCAAACTTTATAACTTAGATATGCAATTATACTTACAGTGGACCCCCGGTGTTCGTCCTGCTCAAAACAGGCCCTTTTATGTAAGTATATTTTTTTAAATGCTTTTATAAGTGTAGTTTTGGAGGCCTAAAAGGACTAGTCTACTTTACATTATTTCTTAAGGGAATAAATTCGATTGGTAATGGCACTTGAACAGTATTCTGTTACGAAAAATGGACGAACACCGGGGGTCCACTGTATTTTATAAATTGTCAACCATAACTTTTTACCATGTAGTCTAGAATAAAGTAGTCTTAAGAATGCCCGCAATGCACAGCATATTAGGGGCTTTTGGCATGTACATCTCATTAAGAAATATATCTTGTCTACCATGTATCATTGTACCATGTCACAATAAAGTATTATTATTATTAAGTCAGTATCTGGGACGTTGTCTATTTCTGTTTGCCAGTCAGTGTTTGTCATAGCTGTTATAAAGTTATTTATAGCTGTCTCATTATGTAGTCCGAAGGTAACTTTAGTAGTCTCTAGTGGTAATTTTCCGAGGTTGGTTATGAGAAAGGTTGGGTAGTGGTCTGTGGTATTGTCTGTGATTATGCCTGATTTTAATGGGGATATGGTGTTAGTCCAGATATGGTCTAATAGAGAGGCACAGGTCTCAGAGATTCTTGTAGGTTTTGTTATTGTTGGGAGCAGCAAGCAGTTGCTCATAGTGTTTGTGAATTCAGTTACTTGTGGGTCCTGATCTTGTAGGAGGTTTATATTGAAGTCTCCTGTGAGGATTAAGTGGTCTTTGTTCATGTGTGCATCAGTAATCATACTTCCTAATTTTTCACTAAATTGCTGAATATTTTACTGTGGTAATCTATAGATGTTTATAACTGTGAGAGGTTTTTGTAGGTATTTGGATTTAAACTTAGCTATTATATATTCTCCATGTTCATGTCTTGTGCATGTATTGTTGATACATTCAAGCTGGTCTGAGTATAACATAGCTGTGCCACCTCCTTGTTGGTCTTGCCTACAATTGTGTATGGCTGTGTAACCAGGAATGGCATAGATATCTGTAGTATGAGGCTTTAGCCAGGTTTCAGTGAGAGTAATGATGGACATTCTGGCCTGTAGTGAGTTTAATAATGCAGTGAGGTCATCAAAATGTTTGCTTAAAGATCTGACATTGTAGTTAAAGATAGTTATGTTATTGTTGGCTTTGAGTAGTGTTTTAGCCTGTTCTGCTGTGTAGTAATTTTGATTGCTTTCACAACGAAAAGTACCTTGAAATTGAGCTCAAAGTAGCGGAAATGTTTGATTTTTGCCGATGTTCAAGAGTAAACAAATGACAACACCGAGTGGCCATTCCAATATGCAGTCACGAATGAGTTGAAATTAATTGTACAATTATTACAATAATGCAGTAGTCTGCATAACAGTAAATCTATTTTCTGTGTGTATAAAAATTCCAAATGGTAAGCTAGAGTATTATTACAGTCAACCCTCTGTTTTTGTGTTTAATCCGTTCCAGAGGGATAGACTAAAACTGATATCGTCGAAAACTGAAACCATTTTCCCCATAAGAAATAATGTAAATTCAATTAATCCATTCCAGACACCCAAAAGTTTAAAAAAAAAATTTGGGGGGCCTTAAAGATAGATTTGCATGCACAAAAGAATGAACATTCAACTTGACACTTACAATTTTTTAATCTGATGTTGCTGGATGGAAGAGAGGGAGGAGGGGAGAGGGAAGAAAGGCTATTGTTTGGAAGGGGAATTCCCCTCCATAAGGACTCTAGGTACCAAGTCCTCATCTGGGGTCACTTCCCTTTTTTGTCTTTTACTGCCACTAGGACCAGCTTGTGACTCACTGCACACCTGTGGCACTAAATATCTGTCCAGAGAGCTCTGTTTCTGACATCTCTTTAAAATGTCTCTAAAATGGGACAAGAGATTGTCATTGAACATGTTGCCGAGACAGATTGCAATATCTTTGTCAGGGTGATGTTCCTCCACAAATGAAAGCATCTCACTCCACTTTGCACAAATGTCCTTAATCTTTGAAGAAGGCACCTTTCATCTCTCTTCCTCCTTCATTGAAGCAATTTCCTGAGTTGTGGTTTGATGGTGTTGCACCTCAAGCTCTTGCAGCTCTTCAGTGGTTAGATCTTCATTGTGGTCCTCCACCAACTCTTCCACATCCTCTCCACTCACATCCAACCCCATGGAATTCCCCAATACCACAATACTTTCCACAACTTCCATAGGCTCCTCAGGGTCAGCCCCACAACTTTCTCCAAGCAGAGTTCATCGTCCTGGAAGTCACTCCCTGCCAAGCCTTATCTATAAGCCTTATCTATATGGAAGATATTGAAGTGATCTCTCCAGAACTCTCTTAGGGTCAGTGCAGTGTCTGAGGTCACATCAAAGCACCTTTGAAACATTGCTTTGTTGTACAGTTTTTTGAAGTTTGCAATGATCTGCTGGTCCATGGGATGGACCAGCAGATCATTGTACAGAATGAGTAGTGTTAAAATAATACTGTAGTGGAACAATACCTTCAATACATTCTGATAAAAAATCATGTATTCTATGGACAAATTTCAAGTAAAAAAATATTATAAGTTAATTTTCAGGAGTGGTGTTAGGAGGCAAGAACTTCACTCTTACAAAACTGAATTCCTTAGACAATTGGTCTTCCAAGTCTCAAGGATGAGCAGGAGCATTGTCCACTACCAGGAGGCACTTGAGTCCCAATTTCTTTTCCAGGAGGTAGTTCTTCACACTCGGCCAAAACACTTGATTAAACCATTCCAGGAAAATTTCCCTTGTGACCCATGCCTTAGTGTTAGCCTTCCACATCACACACAATTTACTCTTGACAACACTGTTTTTCTTGAACACTCTGGGATTTTCAGTGATACACGAGTAAAGGCTTCACTTTTGAAATCCCCACTAGCATTACCACACCTGCTAAATAACAACATTGTATCATGTCTAAATAAACTATTATCATTATTATTATTATTATGAGAGTTAGCCTGTCTTTCATAGGCTTGCGTCCTGGCAGTGCCTTTTTCTCCTGCATGATGTAGTCCTCCTTGGCATTTTCTTCCAAAACAGGCCTGTTTCGTACAATTAAACACTTGTTCGGGTTTGAAATTTTCAGCCTGTACATATTCTTTGAATTTGCGCACAAATTTTTCAGCCGCATGTTTGTCTGAACTGGCACCCTCACCATGCCTTACAACACTGTGTATGCCACTTCGCTTCTTGAATTTTAAGGTTAGTGATTTTAAGGTCAGCCTTCGCTGACCTTAAAATCACTCACATCAGCACTGGTTCCAGGCATTTTCTTGACAAGATTGGTATGCAATTGCCTTGCTTTTTCACATGTGATGGATTGCACAACACTTTCACCTGCTAGCTGTTTTTCGTTTATCCACACCAACAACAATTTCTCCATATTTTCAATTGATTGTGATCTCTATTTCGTTATCGTATTCACCCCTTTCGCAACATTACGTTCAGTGATTTCTCTTCGCCACAATGGAACTGATGGTTGATGGGGCCTTATTGTATATCCTCATGAGCTCGGCAATATGTACGCACTATCATATTTTTCTGTTATTTCTTTCTTCAGTTCTATGGTGTTCCTCACTTTCTTTACCAAAGGACTGGCACTAGGAGCTTTCTTTGGGCCCTTGGTAGCTTATTTAGTAGTCACTTATGGGGCTATAGGACCCAACATGTATTGATGTATTTAAGTAACAATTACTCAGGAATACCTAATTATATTGAATTGATCACAATTTTGCTTAATGAGGTCTTGAGGTCAGGCCACCCTTGACTTAAAAAGAAGCTGAATCAACCTGATTTTCTCAATATAATAGGTTATAGTATACACACATTTAAATAAGTAGTTTATAAAGTTGGGCAGAATGTGTGTGCCAGAGGTAAGAGTTATATTTTAAAGTGAGGCAACCATCATCTACTGTTATTACAGTGTGTCAAGACACTGAGAGTAAAAGAAATGTTGAGGAAGAGAGTGTTAATTGTGGCAGGTGGGCCATGTGGCTTGGAGATGCTTGGGGGATGGTGGTATGATTAAGACCTGTATATATATATCTCTGAATATAGTATTATTTTTATAATGGTGGTTTAAATAACCCATTGAGAGGACTGGTGAAAAGTTTTTGAGACAGCCCAGCTAATCATGAATGTAAGTATCATGTTAGACCATGTAGTAGAACCATGACATCAAAGTAAAGGGAAAAAAACATAACATGGGCCCATGTTATGTTTTTTTGCCTTTACTTTGATGTCATGACAAGATCTGCATGCAACTGCCTTGCCTTTTCACAAATTATCGCCATGGAAACACTATCACCCGCTATCTGTTTTTCGTTAATCCACACCACCAACAACTTCTCAACCTCATCCACTGTTTTTGATCTATTTTTGGAAAAAAACATAACATGGGCCCATGTTAATGCAGATCTTGTCAAGAAAATGCCTGGAACCAGTGCTGATGTGAGTGATTTTAAGGCCAGCAAAGGCTGGTTTGACAGATTTAGGAAACGTAGTGGCATACACAGTGTTGTAAGGCATGGTGAGGCAGCCAGTTCAGACAAACGTGCTGCTGAAAAATTTGTGACTTGAAAAATTCAAACCCCAACAAGTGTTTAATTGTGATGAAACAGGCCTCTTTTGGAAGAAAATGCCAAAGAGGACCTACATCACTCAGGAGAAAAAGGCACTGCCAGGACACAAGCCTATGAAAGACAGGCTAACTCTCATGTTGTGTAGTAAAGCTAGTGGAGATTTTATAGTGAAGCCTTTACTGGTGTATCACTGAAAATCACAGAGTGTTCAAGAAACACAATGTCATCAAAAATAAATTGTGTGTTTTGGAAGGCTAACACTAAGGCATGGGTCATGAAGCAAATTTTCATAGAGTGGGTCCATCAAGTGTTTGGCCCCAGTGTGAAAAAATACCTACAGGAAAAGAAATTGGGACTCAAGTGCCTCCTGGTACTGGACAATGCACCTGCTCATCCTCACAACTTGGTAGATTTTTTTGTCTGATGAGTTCAGTTTCATCATAGTGAAGTTCTTGCCTCCTAACACCACTCCTCTCATCCAGCCCATGGACAAGCAGGTCATTTCTAACTTCAAAAAACTCTACACATAAGCAGTGTTTCAAAAGTGCTTTGAAATGACCTTAGACACTGAGTTGACCCTAAGGCTTGGGAGGGAGTGACTTCCAGGACTTTTAACTCTGCTTGGAGAAAATTGTGGCAAGCCTATGAAAGACAGGCTAACTCTCATGTTCTGTAGTAATGCTAGTGGGGATTTCAAAGTGAAACCTTTACTGGTGTATTACTCTGAAAATCCCAGGGTGTTCAAGAAAAACAGTGTCGCCAAGGCTAATTTGTGTGTGATGTGGAAGGCTAACAGTAAGGTATGGGTCACGAGGGAAATTTTCCTTGATTGATTCAATGAAGTGTTTGGCCCCAGTATGAAGAAATACCTCCTGGAAAATAAATTTGAACTCAAGTGTCTTTTGGTAATGGACAGTGCTCCTGCTCATCCTCCAGACTTGGATGACCAAATGTTGGAGGAGTTTTGTTTCATCACAGTGAAGTTCTTGCCCCCAAATACCACTCCTCTCATTCAGCCCATGGACCAACAGATCATTGCAAACTTCAAAAAACTCTACACCAAAGCAATGTTTCAAAGATGCTTTGATGTGACCTCAGACACTTCATAGACCCTAAGATAGTTCTGGAAAGATCACTTCAGTATCCTCCATTGCATAAACTTTATAGGTAAGACTTGGGAGGGAGGGATTTCAAGGACATTGAACTCTGCTTGGAGAAAATTGTGGCCTGATTATGTCCAAGAGAGTTATTTTGAAGGGTTTGGGGCTGACCCTGAGGAGCCTATGGCAGTTTTGGAAAGTATTGTGACATTGAGGAATTCCAAGGGGTTGGATGTGAGTGGCAAGGATGTGGAAGAGTTGGTGGAGGACCACAATGAAGAGCTAACCACTGAAGAGCTGCAAGACCTTCATCTGGAACAGTAACAGACCACAGCTCAGGA
Organism: Cherax destructor; assembly: GCA_009830355.1. NCBI lineage: Eukaryota > Metazoa > Arthropoda > Malacostraca > Decapoda > Parastacidae > Cherax > Cherax destructor. The sequence goes on along the minus strand of WNWK01013003.1, from coordinate 2,311 downwards.
AATTGCTTCAGAGGAGGAGGAAGAGACATGGAAGAAGGTGCCTTCTTCAAAGATTAACCCTTTCGGGGTCGGTGCCATACTAGTATGTTTTACGCGCCAGGGTCGGTGCCGTACTAGTATGCACAAATTCTAGCAGCCTCAAATTAAGCGGGAAATGGCTGGTAGGCCTACATATGAAAGAATGGGTCTGTGTCGTCAGTGTGCGCAGTATAAAAAAATTCCTGCCGCACACACTGCATAATGAGAAAAAAAAAACCTCCGTTTTTTTTGTTTAAAACAGCGACTTTGAAGTCTATTTTTGTATGGTATTTATTGATGTATTCTCGTTTTCTTGGTCTCATTTGATAGAATGGAAGATATATTACAGAAATACAGTGGACCCTCGGTTAACGAATACCCCGGAAATCGTGCAATTATGTAAGTATAATTTTGTAAGTTCTTGTGGAAGTGTATTTTTGGGGGTCTGAAATAGACTAACCTACGTGAAATTTTTCCTTAAGGGAGTAAATTCGTTCGGTAATGGCACTTGAGCAGACTTCAGGAGTGAAGTTTTTACGAAACTCGGGGGTCCACTGTAGATATAATTTTGATTGGTTTGACAATGACAAGTACCTTGAAATTGAGTTCAAAGTTGCAAAAATGTTCGATTTTTGCCGATGTTCAAGAGTAAACAAATCACACCATGCATCCAATACACATCAACTGGCGAGTCTGATATTCTTGCACAAGTGTGCTGATAATATTTATACCATTTTTATAATGATGCAGTTTTATACATACAGTGGACCCCCGCTATTCGAACAGCTCAGCAATAGAACATATCGTTATTAGAACAAGAAAATCGATATCGTCATACAAACAAAACCTCACGATTCGAACAAGTGCGTCCATCAAACTGTCCACTCAGGCGCTTGGAGAGCCAGTCCCGCGTTGTTTACACTAGAGAGAACATTACCCTGCATGCTCATCCAGACATTTCACACTTAATTATAATTGTTTTGAGTTTGTTCATTAAGTGTGAAGCAGTGGTGAGAGGCAGTGGTGATAGAGGCAGTGGTGAGAGGCAGTGGTGATAGAGGCAGTGGTGGTTGAGACAGTGGTGGTAGAGGCAGTGGTGGTAGAGGCAGTGGTGGTAGAGGCAGTGGTGAGAGGCAGTGGTGGTAGAGGCAGTGGTGGTAGAGGCAGTGGAGAGAGGCAGTGGTGGTTGAGGCAGTGGTGGTTGAGGCAGTGGTGAGAGGCAGTGGTGGTAGAGGCAGTAGTGGTCGAGGCAGTTGTGGTAGAGGCAGTGGAGAGAGGCAGTGGTGGTTGAGGCAGTGGTGAGAGGCAGTGGTGGTTGAGGCAGTGGTGGTAGAGGCAGTGGTGGTAGAGGCAGTAGTGGTAGAGGCAGTGGTGGTAGAGGCAGTGGTGGTTGAGGCAGTGGTCGTTGAGGCAGTGGTGAGAGGCAGTGGTGGTAGAGACAGTAGTGGTAGAGGCAGTAGTGGTCAAGGCAGTTGTGGTAGAGGCAGTGGTGGTTGAGGCAGTGGTGGTTGAGGCAGTGGTGGTAGAGGCAGTGGTAGAGGCAGTGGTGAGAGGCAGTGGTGAGAGGCAGTGGTGATAGAGGCAGTGGTAGTAGAGGCAGTGGTGGTAGAGGCAGTGGTGAGTAAACAAGATTAAATGAAGGTTCAGAGTTTTGTAAACAAACCAGTTGTTGTTGCTGTAACCAGCCTGACACGTATGATTTCTGTTCATTCCTTGAAGCTGACTTTAAGTGATCTAATGCAGATAGCATTACAAACTCCGTTTTCTCTTATACTAACACGTCTGAAGGAGGAAAGAATGGGAAGATGTTTTCACAGCTGTAGCGAGAATGCCCGCCACCACCATCTTTCCCAGCCACCATATTCGTAATGACATACATATTTTATTCATTCTAGAGTGTATATCAGGTTCTTATGTTATTTATATTGTTTATTATGTCATATTTGATGAATTGTGATAGATAAATAAGCTGTCGAGTTGATAATAATAACTTCACAGTGTAGTACTATTTTGTCATGCCTCCTGACAGCAGGAACGGATTAATTGTATTTCCATTATTTCTTATGGGAAAATTAAATCGCCACTCAAACATTTGCGTTGAGAACTAGCTCCTGGAACGGATTAAGTTTGAATAGAGGGGGTCCACTGTAACAGTAAATCTTCTATTTTTGTGAGAATAAAAATTCAAAATGGAAAGCAAAAGTAATGTAAGAGGGGCCTGGAGACATGACTAATGAACAGAGAAGATGTTATTTTAGTGCCAGTAATGTCTGCCTTGTTTATTCTGGACCCC
>WNWK01013002.1:0-57192 GCA_009830355.1 Cherax destructor | reverse complement strand
GGCTAAAAGATACTTACTCAGGTTTAGCTGCTGCATCTGAAAACTTAATTCCTTCACATTCCTTTTAAAGGTTATTTAAACCAACATTATAAAAATAGAGCTATATTAAGAAGTATATACATATAATATACAGGTCTCCACTCCTAAACATATAATCAGCCTTTCCCAAAGCACATGGCTCAGCTGCCACCTTCAACTCTCTCTTTCTCAACATTTCTTAATCCTCCAGTGTCTTGATACACTGAAGATCACAGAATGTCATGGTAACATCGATCTACAACCCTTCCCATTACCTTTTGGGCACTCATTCAGCCCTGAAGCCAAGATAAGATAAGCACCAACAACAACAGCTCACTCCAGCCGCCATTGTTCTTCCTGGAAGGGATTGTGGGAAGCCAGCATCTCTCTAAGCTCCTCCCCCTCAAAACATCCACATCACTTTGCATCCTCTCAACATATCTTAAGTTATTACAATGAGACATGCAACTATATTTTAATTAGTTTATAAAATGTGTGCATTATTTATATAACCTATTATATTGAGAAAATCAGTTAAATCAGCTCTTTTAAAGTCTTTAGGGTGGCCTGACCTAAGACCTCATAGCAAATTCTGAATAATTCAATATAATTAGGCATTCATGTTATTTAATTACAACAATACATGCTGGGTTCCAATAGCCCCCATAACAAGTCCATAATACCCCATAACAGTCCCTAAAATGGGACATGGCATTGTCATTGTAAAAGTAGCCAGCACGGATTGCAACATCTTTCTCAGGGTGATGTTCCTCCACAAATGAATGCACCCTACTCCACATTGCACAAATCTCCTTAATCTCTGAAGAAGGCACCTTACATCTCTCTCCCTCCACTGAAGCAATTTCCTGAGTTGTGGTTTGATGGTGTTGCAGCTCAAGCTCTTGCAGCTCTTCAGTGGTTAGATCTTCATTGTGGTCCTCCACCAACTCTTCCACATCCTGGCTACTTACATCCAACCCCATGCAATTCCCCAATGCCACAATACTTTCCACAACTTCCATAGGCTCCTCAGGGTCAGCCCCAAACCCTTCGAAATCCCTCTCTGGGACACAATCTGGCCACAACTTTCTCCAAGCAGAGTTCATCGTCCTGGAAGTCACTCCCTGCCAAGCTTTATCTATAAGGCCTATGCAATGGAAGACATTGAAGTGATCCTTCCAGAACTCTCTTAGGGTCAATGCAGAGTCATTGGTCATATCAAAGCACCTTTGAAACATTGCTTTGGTGTACAGTTTTTTGAAGTTTGCAATGACCTGCTCGTCCATGGGCTGGATGAGAGGAGTGGTGTTAGGAGGCAAGAACTTCACTGTTACAAATTTGAAATTCTAAGACATTTGGTCTTCCAAGTCTAGAGGATGAGCAGGAGCATTGTCCATTACCAGGAGGCACTTAAGTGACAATTTATTGTTCAATAGATATTTCTTCACACTGGGGCCAAACAGTTGATTAAACCATTCCAGGAAAATTTCCCTAGTGACCCATGCCTTACCATTAGACTTCCACATCACACACAATTTACTCTTGTCAACACTATTTCTTGAACACTTTGGGATTTTCAGAGTGATACACCAGTAAAGGCTTCACTTTGAAATCCCCACTAGCGTTACCACACAACATTTGAGTTAGACTGTCTTTCATAGGCTTGTGTCCTGGCATTGCCTTTTCCTCCTACGTGATTTAGGTCCTCCTTGGCATTTTCTTCCAAAAGAGGCCTGTTTCGTCACAATTAAACACTTGTTGGGGTTGGAATTCTTCTGCCTCTACATATTCTTTAAAGTCATGCACAAATTTTTCAGCCCCATGTTTATCTGAACTGGCACCCTCACCATGCCTTACAACACTGTGTATGCCACTTCGCCTCTTGAAGTTTTCGAACCAGCCTTTGCTGGCCTTAAATTTATCAACATCAACACTGGTTTCAGTCATTTTCTTGACAAGATCGGCATGCAACTGCCTTGCTTTTTCACATATGATTGATTGCACAACACTATCACCCGCTAGCAGTTTTTCGTTTATCCACACTGTTATGTTATTTTCCCCATATTTATCATCAAGGTTCTACATGTACTAGCATAGGGTATTTACTTAAAAGGTCTTAGGGTAAAAGGAGGATATTTATAGGCTAAAAAGATACTTACTCAGGCTTAGCTGCTGCATCTGAAAACTTATTGGTCCTCTCACATTCCTCTCAAAAGGTTATTTAAACCAACATTATAAAAATAGTGCTATATTAAGAGGTATATATACATATAATGTACAGGTCTCCACTCCTAAACATATAACCAGCCTCCCCCAAAAGCACATGGCTCACCTCCCACATTTACCTCTCCTTTTCTTAACATTTCTTAACCCTCCAGTGTCTTGATACACTGAAGATCACAGAATATCATGGTAACATCGATCTACAGTACACCCCATTACCTCTTGGACACTCATCCTGCCCAGAACACAAAATTAAGGTCAGAGCTAAAAACAATACCAGCTCACTGCAGCCATGTTGCCAGAAGAAGGGGAGTGTGGGAAGCAGGAGTCTCTCTAAGCTCCTCCCCCTCCAACATAAACAAACAAAAACCTATCACTTTGCACATCCTCCATGTACTCTCAATATATCTTATGTTATTACAATGAGACATGCAACTTATAAACTAGTACTTATAAAAATGTGCATTTATATTTATAACCTATTATATTGAGAAAATCAGTTTAATTCAGCTTCTTTAAGTTTTAAGGATGGCCTAGCCTTTAAAACATCTTAAGCAGTACTTCTGATTAATTCAATATAATTAGGTATTCATGTTATTTAATTACAACAATACATGCTGGGTTCCATAGCCCCCATAACAAGTCCATAATACCCCATAACACAATAATAACAACTTCTCCATATTTTCAATTGTTTGTGATCTCTGTTTCGTTATCGTATTCACCCCTTTTGCAACGTTAGCTTCCGTGATTTCTTTTCTCTTCGCCACAGTGGAACTGATGGTTGATGGGTTTTTCTTGTATATCCTGGCGAGCTCAGCAATACGTACACCACTATCATATTTTTCTATTATTTCTTTCTTCATTTCTACGGTGTTCCTCACTTTCTTTACCAAAGAACTGGCACTAGGAGCTTTCTTTGGGCCCATGGTAGCTTATTTAGTAGTCACACACAATAATCAAGGGCCAAAAACAATGAATTGTTAATAAATGTTTTGTATGAACTCCTGGGGTGATGTTCACTCAAGCATAAACAATGCTAGACTGCGGGACAATGTGCGTGGGTGGCGGGCCTACAGCCTTTGTATGTGCGCGGCACTGGTGTACAGGTTCCGTACCATCGGCGAAAACTGAGACAATTTTTCCATGAAAAAAGTGATCGAAAACCAAAATAGGTGAAAACTGAGACAATCGAAAACCAAGGGATGACTGTACTTTATATAATTTTTATGTTCTGATAACTACAATTTATAGTGGTTCTTTGTTCTAAGACTAATATTATGTACTGAAATTGTACTCAAATTGTCACAAACACACTGACAGGTGGACAGTTACACCTGCCTTGGTCATTTACTATTGTCTAGGAATATATACAAAGTATTTATAGGTCCCTGCAATGTTTTGGATACGTGGGAGTATATAATAATAATAATAATAATAAGAATAAGAATAATGAAAATAATAATAAGAAGAATAAGAATAATAAGTTCCCTTGAAGCATGATGTAAGACAAGTCAGTCCACTGCTGACAGTGATAAGGTAAGATAAGATAATTGGTGACATTTGATGAGTGTACGCGAGTGTGCAGTGATAAGATAAGGGGTGACATTTGATGAGCATCCCCCTCTGTTTTCATTGTTACATAAACATATCTGTCTGCCAAGCTCTCTGTCTATCTGTGTCTGTCAAGCTCTCTGTCTATCTGTCAAACTCTCTGTCTGTCTGTCTGTCTGTCAAGCTCTCTGTGAAGCTCTCTGTCTATCTGCCTGACTGTCAAGCTCTCTGTCTATCTGTCTGTCCGTCTAGCATCTAGCTCTCCCGTCTCAGAGAGATCCACTCCTGAACCAACACGTCTGGTTCCTGAGCAAGCGTAAATACGTATTTGCCAGTCATGTTTACACATTATATTTACAAGCACTTTGTCTGGATTTTTTGGGTTATCCTAGGAAATTTACACTATGTATAATTGTATTTGTGTACCTGTGAGACAGAGATAGACATAGTCAGATAGAGATAGACATAGTCAGATAGAGATAGACATAGTCAGATAGAGATAGACATAGTCAGATAGAGATAGACATAGTCAGATAGAGATAGACATAGTCAGATAGAGATAGACAGTCAGATAGAGATAGACAGAGACAGATAGACAGAGACAGACAGACAAAGATAGACAGGCATAGGTTATAAGACATTCTGAAAGGATGTTGCACAAATGTTGCACATGGGTTATTATCAAGGTTTTTGATATTTCCTTGACCACTTATGGCCATATCCACCTCAGAGCCACTAAACTCGGGGTCAACATCACTGACATCAGTGAATCCCATGTGTTTGCCACGCTGTTTGCTCTAGCTGGTCCTCCCACAAGGTACTAAGTGGTTCCAGATTTGTTTAATACAGCACACACCAAGGGCTAAGATCCATTCTATGCTGACCAGGCATCTCAGGCCAATCGTGCCAAATTTGGAGGCAGGAAAAATAAAACGTAAATATACGTTTGGGGCAGTAGCGGTACTAATGTATATATACGCTTGGACCGTTTACTGGTTAAACCATTATTACAATCCTAAAAATGTATGTTTGTATCATAAATTGTACTACCTCATATTAATAATAGAGTAAAATATTGAATATTTGAAATTTGCCGCTCTTAACCTGTCCAGACTTAAGTAGTCTTTAAGTATTAGGTTAAATATGCCTGAAATGCCTCGGCATGATAGTGGCTTTCTTTGTACCAGTCAAATTATGAAATGTAAACACACTGAAACCTTTGTAACTTTTTGTTTGTTTGTTATATTGTACCAATGTTATATACCATAAGATCCCATGTGTAGTACTTTACTAGAGTATTTATTGTGATGTTTCACTCAAGAGAGCTTTTACAATCAGTTGACTGTTAGATAACTCAGTTACGTTCCTGAAAACGGCTTGTAATAAAAATTGTGTGCGAGCTGAACTGAAGAACATAAGGGGAAAATAAGGTTATGTTCTTTACACCAAACAAATTTTTTATTGGTCTCAAAATTGTTAAAAAACAATAATAATAGTGAAATTGTAGGTTGATGTAGTGATGTTCATCGGTCAAAGTTCCTGCAATCATATCTTTGCTAGCAGGCATAGCTACCTTATTGTTTGGTTGTCCTATTTGTTGCAACTGTATGGGGGTTATAAAGGAGGGGTTAAAGTGGTTAGGTTGTTTATGGGAGGGGTTAGAACAGTTAGGGTGAGCAGGTTTGGTGGGGGGATTGGGGAACTGCTGTTGTGAGAGGTGGAGACCCTGTGGTGGAGGGGTGGGGGCAGGAGCTGGAGGTTGGTGTTGGGAGATGGAGGATGCTGCTCAGTGTAGGGGATGTGGAGGCTGGAAGCAACGAGATGGTGTGATGGTGACTGTGTCAGTGGCCCGGTGTGGTGGGGGGGAAATGTTGGTTGACTGGGTGGGTGAGTGTGCAGTTAGTGGTATGGCCAGTAATGAGAGTGGTGGGTGGCCACATGACTAAGTGTGTGGACAGCATGTGGGCAGTGTGTGGACAGCGTGTAGGCCATGAAAGCATGGAAAAGGTGTGGTTGTGGAGCTGTGTGAGGAAAAAAGCACTCAGAACTCATCTAAGGTATATCAAAAGTACACCAATCGTGCCCAGTGTCAACACCCATTTTTCAAACCCCTCTTCCCTTTTTTACACCCCTCTGCCCATACCTTCACCCATTCCACCTTCACCCATCCCCTCACCCACCTTTGCCCATCCCCTCACCCACCCTTACCTATCTCCCTCACCCACCTTTGCCCATCCCCTCACTCACCTTCATACACATTACAGCCCCCGGTGGCCTAGTTGGTAAAGCTCTCGCTTCACGCACGGAGGGGCCGGGTTCAATTCCCGGTGGGGCAGAAACATTTCGAAGTGTTTCCTTACACACACACACACACACACATACATACAACAGGCCTAGTGTCTAATTGACATGTGCCTAGGACAAAATGGTAACTAACATGCCATCGACCTCCTGCCCACATATCAGAGGGCAGGACTACTGTGGACAGATAAGATAAGATAAGATAATTGACACCACCCATACTTCCCCTTCAGGCTTCCCCGTTCCCCACCATGCTTTCATAGACCTTAGCCCCCCCACCCCCACACCACTCACCTCTCACCCTGATACTCACCCACTTTTAATTATGGAAACAGTACAAAAACACTAAAACATAGAAAACATGTACTGCCAATCGCCTTAAACCTTTAATAACCCAACAAAAAGTGGCGCCGTGGATGATCACAAACTCCTGCGCCAGACAACACACCCAACCACTCTTCAAAAGCTTGAACTTACTTAACCCTTTCAGGGTCCAAACCGTAGTTCTACGCCATGAGCTCAGCTCACTCAGATAAGCTGTGAGTGATAATTTTGGGCCTAGATATGAGAGAATACATCTATGTGGTAAGTGTGCACCACATAAAAACAAATCCTGCAGCACACAGTGCAGTGTTTTTTCGTATGCTTTTTATAGTTATATTTGCGATTTCTTGGTATCATTTGATAAAATGGAAGATATATTACAGAAATAGAGATGATTTTGATTGGTTTTAATACTGGAAATGGCTTGAAACTGAGCTCAAAGTAGCGGAAATGTTCATTTTTTGCCGATGTTAAAGAGTAAACAAATGACCTCACACGTCTAATACGCGCCAGCTGGTGGGTCTAATATACGTTCACAAATGTGGTGATATTATTTATACAATTATTACAATATTGCATAAGAGTAAATCTTCCATTTTTTGGTTTGAATAAAAATTCATTATGTGAATAAAAAATAAAGATGAAATTTATTTGTAAAGACTGAAAACATAACTAATGAACAGAGGAAATGTTAGTTTAGTGCCAGGAATGCCTGCATTGTTTATTCTGCACAGTATTTTGAAATTGGAATATTTTGAACTTTGTGTTAAATTGGCTAAATTACCAATTTCCGATCACTTTATTTTGTAGTTGAAACAGTTCACTGGGTGATTTCTTGTGTTCAATCGATAGAATAGAAGTAATACTAGTGAAATAGCTAAGAATTTGGTCGACTGGAATAATGTAATTGGCCTAAAATGGGAATCAAAGTCGGCAAAATCGCCGATGAGTAAATATTGCTGAAGCATCAAAATTCGCGAGAGCATAATTTCGTCAATTTTCCATCAAATTTTGTACTTTTTCTTTTATTACCTTCAGAAAAAGATTCTCTACCATTTCATAAGAAAAATTTTTTTTTTTAAATTTTTGGACCCTGGTGCGCACTTTGAAATTTGGCCTCTGGACCCTGAAAGGGTTATTATACAAAATATACACACTTATTATTGTGCCTACTATATATACAGAACATTAAACTCCAATATCAACCCTCCACTCAAACTTCTCCTAGACAGCTTCAACAGAACACAGGGCTAACACGAGGCACAAAACACTTTTTGACATCCCTCGTGTCCATCTCACACTATGCAAAAATGCAATGCACATGAAGGGCCCGAAGATCTGAAACTCTTTGCCTGAAACAGCAAGAGGTCCTCTGCCCACAAATCAATTTAGGACTAGTATACTCAAAATTCACCTCATCTCTCAATAACAACCATACCCACACAAGTTTAAAGCAACTCTTCCAAATATTTTATTATCCCTTAACTATCATTCCATTATTACAAACTTAAAAATGTATGTTTTTATCATTAATTGTACTACCTCATATTAATAATAGAGTAAAATATTGAATATTTGTAATCTATCACTCTTCACCTGTCTAGACTTAAGTAGTTTTTAAGTATTAGATTAATAAAATAAAAATAAAAAATAAAAAACTTTATTTCTTTGCTAAGGTTAAAATGTGTGTTTACATTTCATAATTTGATTAGTATAAAGAAAGCCACTATCATGCCGAGGCATTTCGGACAGTAAGTAAGTAAGTTTATTCAGGTATACACAAATACATTTATACATAGATTATCATACATAGCAGCATATGTGTAGAGAACCTAGGATAACCCAAAAAGTCAGAGTGACTTATTTCCATTGGGGTCCTTTTAGTACCTTAATATTATACACTGTAGGAGATATATGTTATTATTTTATAAAGGATATGCATATATATCTACAAAAATTCTTACAATTTAGTTTTAAGTTAATTTTAAGTCTGCCCAAAATGCCCTGCATACTAGGGGCTTTTGGCATGTACACCTCATGTAATCTCAAAAACCAAATGTAATTCTTTGTATCATGTCCAAATAAACTATTATTATAAGGTAAAAAGAGTTATTTACATTTACATGTGTGTGTTATTTTAGCTAACACATGTAAATGTAAATACTAACTCTTTTTACCTTATTCCTAGTATACGTACAGTGGACCCCCGCCTAACGAGCACCCCGGAAATCGTACAATTATGTAAGTATAATATTGTAAGTGCTTGTGGAAGTGTATTTTTGGGGGTCTGAAATAGACTAACCTACGTGACATTATTTCTTAAGGAAGTAAATTTGTTTGGTAATGGCACTTGAGCAGGCTTCTGGAATGAATTTTGCTCGTTAGGCGGGGGTCCACTGTATATCCTTTATAATATAATAACATATATCTCCTACAGTGTATAATATTAAGGTACTAAAAGGACCCCAATGGAAATAAGTCACTCTGTCTGACTTTTTGGGTTATCCTAGGTTCTCTACACATATGCTGCTATGTATGATAATCTATGTAAATGTATTTGTGTATACCTGAATAAACTTACTTACTTACTTACTGTCCGAAATGCCTCGGCATGATAGTGGCTTTCTTTGTACTAATCAAATTATGAATTGTAAACACACATTGTAACCTTAGCAAAGAAATAAAGTTTTTTATTTTTTATTTTGATTTGAGATTTTTTTTTTTTTACTATGTGCATGTTATTTTTGGTGAGGTACTCATTTCTATTTCTATATCTTGAATATACAAATTTTGATTTTCTTGTTCAATTTTTTTTAATCCGCCAGAGCTGTACGTGAGTGTGACTTGGTTATGCCATGTGAAGGTCGTGCAGTTGCTAGGGAAATTGGTGTTGAATATTATGAGACATCGGTGCTTACTTACTTTGGAGTAAATGAGGTATTTGACAATGTGATCAGAGCCGCCCTCATATCCCGGAGACAACAGCGCTTCTGGATGACCAACCTCAAGCGCGTCCAGCGACCTACATTACAGGTGAGTTCACTCTCAGTCATCCACTCATGACCAAACTCAAATGCAATCAGTGACCTACATTGCTGGTGTGTTCACTCCTAGTCACTGTCTCACTAATAGATTTTTCCCTTTATTGAACTTGGGAAACATGATGCATGAAGAAAAGTTATATAATGGCTAGAACAGTTTGCTAAAAACCAGCAATTATGAGAGAAACATTATGATGCTGCTGCTGTCCTTCCTGGACTATTGTGGGGACTTTATGTAAGTCCAAAGATCACTCTATGGACTTTAGGTGAATATTAGTAAAAAAAGGTGTTACTTATTTTAAATGTTGATGATCTAAGGATTCCAGTAACTCTCTGTTACTGGAGTCCTTCGTGAAATTTGTGTTTCAACGCAGCGTACTTGTTTCAGTTCTCTTGTTGTCTTAAAGTAGTTGAAGCACTACCACTATTGTTGTCTGAAGTTAAACAAGACCACAGACTAGAATTAATGCCAATGATACTTCCATTACAGCTATTTCCACAGTTTTCCACTTTTCAGTGTAGCATGGCCTTGCTCTGGTAACTCTCTGTTACTGCCACTGCCCAACTTGGTGTTTCATGCTCTGGGTGGGAAATATTCGCTGACCTAACATCTAGCACTAGCAAATGATACTGGCTTGCTCATATCTTGAAGTCAAAGAACAGTCTTCCTTGACTTAGAAGTGTCCCTAACTTAATTTATCCTACTAACTACAGTGGTACCTCGGTTAACGATATTTTTTCGTTCCAGAATGCTGTTCAAGTGCCATTACCAAACGAATTTATCCCCATAAGGAATGATGTAAAATAGACTAGTCCTTTTAGACCCCCAAAAACACACTTACAAAAGCATTTAAAAAAATATACTTACATAAAAGGGCGAGTTTGGGGACCATCGTTAACCGAGGTACCACTGTATATCATTAGGCTTATGGCTTGTTACTGTCATATCTAGAATGCTCTCCACATTACACAGAGTTTACTTTTTATCACATTGTTTTTCTTAAACACCCTTGAATTTTCATTGTTGTAGACTGTAGACTAGCAACAGTTTAATTTTGCAGTCCCCACTAGCATTACCACACAACAAGAGTGTTAGTCTGTCTTTCATGGGCTTATGTCCTGGTAATGATTTTTCTTTTTGTGTGATGTAGGTTATCTTTTCCAAAAGAGGCCAGTTTCATCACAATTAAAAACTTGTTGAGGAAAAAAATCCCTCAATGTCTACATAGGTTTCAAATTCCTTATCAAAATTTTCAGCCTCATCTGTGTTATCACTGGAAGCCTCCCCGTTCCTTACTACATTATGAATCTCATTCCTCTTTTTAAACCTATCAAACCAGCCCCTGCTTGCCTTAAATTCATCACTTTCAGCACTGTTTCCCAGGGTGTCTCGCCTAAGATCACTATATCACTGCTTTTTCACAAATTATTGTTTCGGAAACATTGTCACCGGCCAATTGTTTTTCGTTAATCCACATTAACAAAAGTTTTTCAATTTTTTCAATTATCTGTGACATTTTTAAAACAAGAATTTTCACTCCTTGCACCACATCAGTCCATTTTATTGCCTCTTTATTTTTCAATATGGGTGACATGGTGGATTTCGCCATACCATACTGAGTGGCCAGGTCTGACACACGTGTTCCACTTTGTCACCTCGTGGTGAATTCTTTTTTTTAATTTTAATTGTTCTCACTGCTTTCCTTTCAGGCTTGTTTGGATCATTACTCTTTTTGGGGCCATGATTACTTATTTTCAATGAAAATATTTAAAAAACACCACAGAATAACAATGAAATAGCAAAAAATTTCATGGAGCTTGTACAAATGATGCTTAATGAATGAAAGCTGACAAAAGACTGAGCACGTGATGCTTTGTTTTTGTTGGACTTCATCCGGATGGACCGTTTTCTTTAGGTTTAATATCAGGGCAATGTCCTAATACTGGGTCAATTTTTTTTTAAAAGTTGGACGAATATCAAGTTAAATGAATATAGGGACTTACAAATATTGAGGTTCCACTGTACCTACTTATTGCTAGGTGAATAGTCACAGTAGGTGTAATGAAACATACAGTGGACCCCCGAGTTTCGGTCACCTCGGAAATCAAACAATTATGTAAGTTTAATATTGTAAGTGCTTTTGTATATGTATTTTTGGGAGTCTGAAAGGACTAATCTAATTTACATTTTTCCTTAAGGGAACAAATTCGTTCGGTAATGGCACTTGAACAGCCTTCTGGAATGAATTATGACCGAAACTCGGGGGTCTACTGTACGTTCTTGAAATGTACAGCATACTAGCGGCTTTCTTTTGTGCTTAACAGTATTTTATTACATGTAAACTACATTTTGTATGTTCATGAATAGTATACAATACCGACAAGATGAAAAATTAGACACATGTGCAACATTTGGGTATCTTTATTGTAGACGTTTCGCCATCCAGTGGCTTTATTAATACAGATTCTAGGACAAAACGTTAAGACAGTAGAACTATATACAAAAGATGAGGTAATCAGTCCCTCAGCCATGGAGTTGATGTGAACAGCACCATAGGTGTGGAGATTCTGAAGAACAGGCAAGGAGGCTGTCTCTTATATAGGCGTCAGCTCATAGGGATGGGTAGCAGACGAGGGCATAGTCACTGGTAGGCGGGATTCCCCAGTGGAAGTAGGTCATACCCAAGAGAAGGGTTAGTGGTAGTTGTAGAAGCCATGAAGAAGGTTATGTATATGTCATCTTAACCAAGATTCCATGATTATTGTAGACGTTTCGCCATCCAGTGGCTTTATCAATACAGATTCTAGGACAAAACTTGAAAACAGTTTTGTCCTAGAATCTGTATTGATAAAGCCACTGGATGGCGAAACGTCTACAATAAAGATACCCAGATGTTGCACATGTGTCTAATTTTTCATCTTGTCGGTATTGTATACCATTCTTGAAAAACTTGTCACACACTGCAACATCATGGAATCTTTGTTCAGAGGACATATACATAACCTTCACGGCTTCTACAACTACCACTAACCCATCCCTTGGGTATGACCTACTTCCACTGGGGAATCCCACCTACCAGTGACTATGCCCTCGTCTGCTACCCGTCCCTACCAGCTGACGCCTATATAAGAGACAGCCTCCTTGCCTGTTCTTCAGAATCTCCACACCTATGGTGCTGTTCACACCAACTCCAAGGCTGATAGACTGATTACCTCATCTTTTGTATATAGTTCTACTGTCTTCAAGTTTTGTCCTAGAATCTGTATTGATAAAGCCACTGGTTGACAAAACATCTACAATAAAGATACCCAGATGTTGCACATGTGTCTAATTTTACATTTTGTATACTGCACAAAGAAATAATGTTTATTTAATGTTTCCACCTATGCCACTGGACAGACATTGTAGTTCGAAGGGTAATTTGAACTATGATGTCGACACACTTCTGGCAAGACAGTGATTGAATGAGTGATGGTGAAAGTATTTCTTCTTTTTCTGGGTCACTCTACCTTTGTGGAAGACTGCTAGTGTATTAAAAAAATGTGGGTTTTAATGCTGGAATGATTAAGCCTTTGGTGAGTTAAATGTTTTAGTAATAAATGTCTTAAAACATGCAGGGCAACAGGCCTACTGCAGTGTTACTCCTTTCTTATGTTCTTATGTGTGTGGCAGGAAGGTATTATTTGATTGGCAGGCAGAAGTTAGGTGGCAGGCAAGAGTTAGTTAAGTTGCAGGTAGGAATTAGGTGGCTGGCAAGAGTTAGTTAGGTGGCAGGCAAGAGTTAGTTAGGTGGCAGGCAAGAGTTTGTTAAGTGGCAGGCAGGAGTTAGGTGGCTGGCAAGAGTTAGGTGACTGGCAAGAGTTTATTAAGTGGCAGGCAGGTTTTATACAGGTGGCATATAGTTGATAAGCAGGTGGCTAAATTTGATTCGAAACTTTGGCATTCTATAATTTTGTTTCAATGGACTATGCACTAAAAAACTGTTCATATAACACCATAATTGTTTACAAATTCAGATTTTTTCCAGTTAAATGCAGTGTATATCTAGTTATGTCCTCATAAATCAGTGGGTTAGCTATCTTGTAACTTTTATCTTAACTATTTTCTTAACTTACCATTAATACTTTGTAGTAGACTCATTAAAAAACTAGTCTTTGTACCAGTCTAAGTTTGCCCAAAATTGCTCTGCATCCTATGAGTTTTCTAATTATTGTTTATCTTGTACAATAATTTGAAATAAAAAAAAGTTAAATTGGAATTGAAAAAAACATGAAAGTACGAAGTTTGTCTCCTTATTTACTATGTAAATTACTTTTTATATAGTGATTTTTCTGGTTTATAATACATTACACTCAATTTGCAGGTGCCTTTCTGCCCGCCCAAGCCCAAGGTGCAGGAGCCCTCAACAGTGGTGAGCACCCTGCGTGAGGATCTCCATGGCCTTCTGACCTGTGCCGCCTTCACTGACCTGGTGCTGGTAGCTGGAGGCAACACCACCGGTGGTGGTACCATAGTCCATGCTCATAGGTCTCTACACTTGACTCTCATGTCTTGTAAATGCTTTAGACAACCAATAACTTGAGAAATCAGACACTTGTGCAACATTGCGAATCTTTATTGTGGAAAGGTTTCACTAGCCAGTGGTTTCATCAGTCCAATACAGAGATGAATGGTTGAAGATGAGGAGTAGTTTGAGGTAATTAGTGCCTCAGCCTGGAGTCAGTGTGTTCAGTCCACATTGACTTCAGGCTGAGAGACTGATTACCCTGAACTCCTCCTCATTTTCCATCATTCTTCTCTGTATTGGACTGATGAAGCCACTGGCTAGCGAAATGTTTACACAATAAAGATTCCCAAATCTTGCTGAAGTGTCTCATTCCTCACATTTAACTCTTAGCAGATTTCTTCAATTTTTTCTTTACATCTAGTGAATGAGGGATTAGGTGCCAGATTATTATAATGGTATAATATTGTCTTACAATGGATTATCTCAGATATAACAACAGCAGAGAGCACCATAGTTATGGCCAGTAATAAGTACCCATGTCACTGCTCCTGTGTAATATTTTACCTATCGCTCCTCTCACCTTACATTTCACCAGTTGCCACATATTTTTTACATCATCTCCACGAAGAATAATACTGTCTTATAAAGCTATTTTATAGTTTTTTTTTTTTTTTTGCAAATGCAAATCAAAAATTGCCTTCAAAATTTAATAGCACATACTGTGAAGGGCTTTTCATGTGCTGTTTAATTATGGATGGACTCTATCAATTGCATTTACAAAAATATACCACTATATAATAGGGGTTGTACAAGAGCTTACCTATATCATGTGTTGAAACAAACTTAAAGAATATAATGTGTACCTGAGGATGTTTCCTTAAAACAAGTCTGTGGAGGAGCTGGCAAGGGAGAGTGAAATAATAACATTCTTTACTAGTAATGTGCAGTGTTACTGGTAATGATGTGGGAAGATTGATATACTCTGAATCTTCATGCACTACTTCATGAACTCGAGAAGAACAAGAGCTGCTAGTGATAAGGTCCCAGTTACTCCTCCAGTAGTGTGGGTACTAACCTTTGGGTGTAATAAGGTCATGTCTGGTGTATGCCAGTGTGATCAGTTATATTTCCCAGGAGGCAAAATGTCTGGATCTAGCACTGAAAATCATTGCAAGTTTAGTGAAAAGAATTACCTGCAAAATGTTTTCACCAGAGCTTAAACAAGGAGAAAGTGGGAGAGCACAGAATTTCCACTCAACTCACAGTTCAGTACAATACAATATACTACAATACAATACAGATTTCTTTCTTTTCTGCATTATACAAAATATGACTTACCATGTAATAAAATATTGTTAGGCACATAACAAAGTTCCAAGCATTCTGTGCATTTCAGGCAGCCTAATCATGATGCTTACAGACTACTTAAGAACTAGACATAGGTTATTAAGTAGGAGTCAGATCATCACGTTGGGAGTTGTGAACTTGTTCGTGCCGCAGAAGAAACTCCAACCTCAGAATGAGGATAACTGTGAGCTCTGTGAGATGAAAGACTTGTATCTTGAGGATCTTTTTAACACATGCAGAGTACCTGAAGCAGTGGCTCAAAGAAATATTATGTAAAGTAAGTAGTCTGTTCCATTGTGATGGTAGAAGAGGAGTATGAGGCAATATATTCCAGTCCTATGTTAAGAAACCACTCTGGAGTCCTGGGTATAAAAATGTCCAAATTGGGCAAAAAATTCTGGGTGCATTTATGTGTGTCTATCATGCACACTGCCTTGCTTGTGTTGAACATGTAAATGAGAACTTGGTGGTTGTAAGTGGAATGTTCACAGAATGAAATGGAGCCTCCAAGATGACCCATAATAAGGATCTAATAGACATTTTTTTTAACACATGGGTCATTTCCCACCAGAGTAGGGGTGACACCCCCCAAAAAAGTGGAAGCACATTCACCATCCTTCATTCCATCTATGTCTTGCCAGAAGTGTGCTGACATCACAATTCAGAAGGTCCTCCAAAGTGTAATATTTTCACACCTTTTGAGTGCAGGCACTATATTTCCCCACCTACAGGACTCAACTCCTGCTAACTGGTTTCCACTGAATCCCTTCATAAATGTTAACTTACTTACACTCCTTCAAAATAGTAGGCACAAAGGCCTCTTGTCTCCACTCCTACATAACAGTCTCACATAAACCTGTTGGATGTTCAAGCCCATAGCACTCAAAACCTTATTTACCCCCATCCTTCCCTCTGCACCAAATTGATACATTTTCCTTGTAATCATATTTTGCTCTAACCTGTAAATGTCCAAACTACCTCAACAACTCCTTCTCAGCCACTGTACTTCCCACCTCAGTACAGGCATTGTACTTCCCACCTCAGTGCAGGCATTGTACTTCCCACCTCAATGCAGGCATTGTACTTCCCACCTCAGTGCAGGCATTGTACTTCCCACCTCAATGCAGGCATTGTACTTCCCACCTCAGTGCAGGCATTGTACTTCCCACCTCCAGGACTTAAGTCCAGCTGACATAGCCCCACTCCACAAAGGGGGCAGTAAAGCAATAGCAAAGAACTACAGACCAATAGCGCTAACGTCCCATATCATAAAAATCTTTGAAAGGGTTCTAAGAAGCAAGATCGCCACTCATCTTGATACTCATCAATTGCACAACCCAGGGCAGCATGGGTTTAGAGCAGGCCGCTCCTGTCTGTCCCAACTACTGGACCACTACGACAAGGTCCTGGATGCTCTAGAAGACAAATAAAATGCAGATGTTATATACACAGACTTTGCAAAAGCCTTTGAAAAGTGTGACCATGGTGTAATAGCACACAAAATGCGTTATAAAGGAATAACAGGAAAAGTTGGTAGATGGATCTATAATTTCCTAACAAGTAGAACACAAAGAGTAGTAGTCAACAGAGTAAAGTCTGAGGCAGCTACTGTGAAAAGCTCTGTTCCACAAGGCACAGTACTTGCTCCCATCCTGTTCCTCATCCTCATATCGGACATAGACAGGGATATAAGCCACAGTGCTGTGTCTTCCTTTGCAGATGACACACGAATCTGTATGACAATGTCCACCGTTGAAGACACTGCAAGACTCCAAGCAGACATAAACCAAATCTTTAAATGGGCTGCATAAAACAATATGAAGTTCAATGATGAGAAATTTCAATTACTCAGATACGGAAAAAGTGAAGAAATTAAAATCTCATCGGAGTACAAAACTAATTCAAACCACACAATAGAGCGAAAAACTAATGTCAAAGACCTGGGAGTGACCATGTCAGAGGATCTCACCTTCAAGGACCATAACACCGTAGCAATTGCATCTGCTAGAAAAATGACAGGATGGATAATGAGAACCTTCAAAACCAGGGATGCCAAGCCCATGTTGACACTTTACAGATCGCTTGTTCTATCTAGGCTGGAATATTGCTGCACACTAACTGCACCTTTCAAGGTGGGTGAAATTGCTGACCTTGAAAATGTGCAGAGAACCTTCACGGCATGCATAACTGCGATAAACCACCTCAATTACTGGGAACGCTTGAAGTTCCTAAACCTGTACTCTCTAGAACCCAGGCGGGAGAGATACATTATTATATACACATGGAAAATTCTCGAGGGATTAGTACCAAACTTGCACACGAAAATCACTCCCTACGAAACGAAAGCAAAAGACTCGGCAAGCGATGTAACATCCCCCCAATGAAGAGCAGGGGTGCCACTAGCATGTTGAGGGACAACACAATAAGTGTCAGGGGCCCAAGATTGTTCAACTGCCTCCCAGCATACATCAGGGGGATTACCAACAAACCCCTTGCTGTCTTCAAGCAGGCACTGAACAGGCACCTAAAGTTGGTACCTGACCAGCCAGGCTGTGGTTCGTATGTTGGACTGCGTGCAGCCAGCAGTAACAGCCTGGTTGATCAGGCTCTGGTCCAACATGAGGTCTGGTCACAGACCGGGCCACGGGGGCGTTGACCCCTGGAATTCTCTCCAGGTAAACTCCCTGAATCCCATCATAATTGTTACCCTACAAACACTCTGACTATTAACCCTTTCGGGGTCGGTGCCGTACTAGTACGTTTTACGAGCAGGGGTTGGTGCCGTACTAGTACGCCCAAATTCTAGCGGCCTCAATTTAAGCAGAAAACGTCTG
The DNA here is from genome assembly GCA_009830355.1 of Cherax destructor. Classification (NCBI taxonomy): domain Eukaryota; kingdom Metazoa; phylum Arthropoda; class Malacostraca; order Decapoda; family Parastacidae; genus Cherax; species Cherax destructor. The sequence continues at coordinate 39,042 of WNWK01013002.1, read as the reverse complement.
GTAGGCATACATATGAAAGAATGGGTCTGTGTGGTCAGTGTGCGCAGTATAAAAAAAATCCTGCAGTACACACTGCATAATGAGAGAAAAAAAACTCTGACCGTTTTTTTCGATTAAAACAGCGACTTTGCAGTCGATTTTCGTATGGTATTTATTGATGTATTCTCGTTTTCTTGGTCTCATTTGATAGAATGGAAGATATATTACAGAAATAGAGATGATTTTGATTGGTATGACAGTGACAAGTACCTTGAAATTGAGCTCAAAGTAGCAAAAATGTTCGATTTTTGACGATGTTCAAGAGTAAACAAATCACACCATGCCTCCAATACACATCAACTGGCGAGTCTTATATTCATGCACAAGTGCTCTGATATTATTTATACCATTTTTACAATGATGCAGTTGTATACATAACAGTAAATCTTCTATTTTTGTGAGAATAAAAATTCAAAATGAAAAGCAAAAGTAATGGAACAGGGGCCTGGAGACGTGACTAATGAACAAAGAACATGTTATTTTAGTGCCAGGAATGTCTGCCTTGTTTACTCTGGACCCTATTTTGAAATTGGCATCGTTTGAAATTTGTGTGAAATTGGAAAATTGCCATTTTCTGACCACTATTTTGGGTAGATGAAATTGGTAAATAGGCGGTTTCTTGTACTCAATCGATAGAAGAAATGTAGTTTTAGCGAAATAGCTATAATTTTAGGAGACTGAAACATTGGAATTTGTCGAAAATAGGGCTCAAAGTGGGCAAAATCGCTGATGCGTAAGTGTCATGGCTACCGCTAACTTCGCGAAAGCATAATTCCGTTAGTTTTCGATCAAATTTCATAATTTTGGTGGCGTTATGATCGGAAAACGATTCTCTATCATTTCATAAGAAAAAATTAATTTTTTTTTTTCCAAAAAAATTTCGACCCCAGGAACACTTTCCTGAGAAGGCCTGTCGACCCCCAAAGGGTTAAATCATAAATCCCACATGTATCCACTCACTCCTAACATGCTCATACAAGCCTGCTGGATGCCCAAGCCCCTGGCACTCAAAACCTTCACCCTCCTCAATCCAGCCTTTCCTAAGATGACAAAATTTTTATCTATCCAAAATTTTGTTTGTTTTCAACTTTCCATTTGATGAAGTTTTCTTGATGTGTAATTTTTTCTGAATTATTGTGTCCAGGTTAAATACTGTGTCCAAGTTAATTAGTGTGTCAAGGTTAATTACTGTCTAGGTTAATTACTGTATCCAGGTTAATTACAGTGTCTAGGTTAATTACAGTGTCCTGGTTAATTACTGCATCCAGGTTAATTACAGTGTCCAGGTTAATTACAGTGCCCAAGTTAATTACTGCATCCAGGGTCATTACAGTGTCCAGAATCATTACAGTTAGTTTAATATCTTTATTATGCACCCAATACCCATCCGGTGGGCGGTAGTCAAAGGATTACAGAGGTACATAATGGGTCCAGGGACTGGGCCCCAAAGTTTTGATAGCTGAACACCTGAAAACAATTGCAATGAGTTATTAATGCAAATATTAGCTTTATTTACAGTGAGCAAAGTCAGTTTATTTTTCCAGAATAGTTTGTAATATACCACTGTGGATAAAATACTTTGCCATATCTTGAACATTTTTGAGTGAGTTGTCTCTGAATTCATTAATTTTATCGCATTCCAGCACATAATGCTGCAAGGTGTGACAATAGTCCATTTGGTAAAGTTTACATTTTGTTTGGTCTACATCTAGTGGTGGTGATTTAACCTCCCAACGATACGTACAGTGGTACCCCGAGTTTCGGCCATAATTCGTTCCAAAAGGCTGTTCGAGTGCCGTTACTGAACGAATTTGTTCCCATAAGGAATAATGTAAATTGGATTAGTCCGTTTCAGACCCCCAAAAATACACTTACAAAAACACTTACAATAATACACTTACATAATTGTTCGAGTTGGGAGCTGTACGAAACTCGGGGTTCCTGATCCACCACCAGGCCTTGTCATAGACTGTGCCACGGGGGCGCTGACCCCCGAAACACCCCCAGGTATACTCCAGGTACCCAGCTACTGCCGGAGCCAGGCAGTAGTGACATTCAAGAGTCTGCTCATTTTGTTGGATGCACCATAGACATGCGGCTCCTCCTGCATGATAGAATGATGATAAATGGACTGACTGGTGTCAGTCTCCCTGAGTCTTAAGTCAATAAAGTTCAGTTGAGGTTCTTTTCGTATTACAGCCTCTCCTCACTTAACAACAGAGTTTCGTTCCTAAGACCACATCGTTAAACGAATTCGTCGCTAAGTGAGGAGCATACTATAATGGTAGTGGGTTTGTGTCATCCATCTTTGATATTGTTTTAATGTCACCTTTGCACCATTTATAACATTTCTGGTATGTATTTTTAAATGTTTATACAGTAGTGTACTGTATATTGAAATAAACAGAATAGAAGAAATCAGCTCTAATATACATTATTTAGGTATAAATACTGGTCAGAGAGCCTGTTGTAAGTCCGAAGTGTTGGTAAACGAGTACGTCGCTAAGTAAGGAGAGGCTGTATTGTTCTCAAACTGTTAATTGACAAGCCAATATTGTAATCTACTCTCTCTTTGAAAGCATATAACTTAGCCAATTCATCAGTTCTATCATGCATCTGAAGACCAATGTGAAATGGAATCCACAGAAGGTGCACTCTGATTCCACTGTCCACAATCCTACCATACCTGTGTCTGGCTTCTGACACAAGCATGCAACAATTTATACTTAATGAGTTGAGGCCATTTATAGACAATAGAGAATCAGTTACAATCAGTGTCAACCTTCGATACATGGACACATTTGAGTGCAAGAAGTATGGCAAACATTTCTAATTGAAGGGTAGAGGCCCAGTTATTAATGCATGCTCCAATTTCTTTATGAGAGCCATCACTCTGACAACAGCAGTACTACCACCTGCACCTGTGGATTGGTGAACAGAACCATCAATATAAATACAGTAATTTGTGAAAGAGTGTGCTGTGTGACTAAGTTATCAGTACAGCTTAAGGCATCCTGTTTGGCTTCAAGGCAAAACTTTGGTTATGATTTAAGAAGATTCTTTGGGGAAAATGGAGGGATGGTAGTTTGGAATGGGGTAATATCCCATGGAACAGAGAAGTGCTGCTATTGCCTTGATCATGTATCTGGTTCATGCGGAGGTCAGTTTCAGTTTTTTCAATCCATCCGGAGGGGTGTTCACCAGTGCTGAGGAAAGTTTGGAGGGCTTCTGTGCAAGAATTTGAATGGGCTTGCCTGAGCATATTGACATCAATGAGGGCATATCTTTCAGTAACATGATCTCTGATGCTTGGAATATCGAGTTCTTTCTGCATATTTAAAATTTTGGTAGTACGAGGGCATCCTAGGATGATCCTCATTGCTTCGTTCTGCAGTTTTTCAAGCCCTCCAAGCTTCCAGTCAGACACAAGAGCAAGTAGTGGTGCGACATAGTCAATCAATGATCTTATATAAGCAAAATACATTATTTTCACTCACAATTTTAATATTAGTACCATACCTGAGATAAAAACCTGCCACAACTCTAAAGTTTATGTTTATGTTTACGTTTATGTTTACACGCTCATCTGAGTTTTTTCTTTGATTTTATCTTAATAGTTCTTGTTCTTATTACTTTTTCTTTCATATCCATGGGAAGTGGAATAAGAATCTTTCCTCCGTAAGCCATGCGTGTTGTAAAAGTCAACTAAAATGCCAGGAACACTGGGCTAGTAACCCCTTTTCCCGTATAACTTACTAAAAAGAAAGAAGAAAACTGTCAAAGTGGGATGTTTGAATGTGCGTGGTTGTTGTGCGAATGATAAGTAGGAGATGATTGTGGATGTTATGAATGAGAAGAAGCTGGATGTCTTGGCCTTAAGTGAAGCAAAGCTGAAGGGGGTAGGAGAGTTTCAGTGGGGAGAAATAAATGGGATTAGGTCAGGAGTTTCAAACAGAGTTAATGCTAAAGAAGGAATAGCAATAATGTTGAAGGATAAGTTATGGCAGGAAAAGAGGGAATATAAATGTATCAATTCAAGGATTATGTGGTGTAAAATAAGGGTTGAATGTGAAAAGTGGGTTATAGTAAGTGTTTATGCACCTGGAAAAGGAAGAAGTGTAGAGGAGAGAGAGAGATTTTGGGAAATGTTGAGTGAGTGCATGGGGAGTTTTGAACAAAGTGAGAGAGTACTTGTGGTTGGGGATCTCAATGCTAAAGTGGGTAAAAATGTTGTGGAGGGAGTAGTAGGTAAATTTGGGGTGTCAGGGGTAAATGAAAATGGGGAGCCTTTAATTGAACTATGTGTAGAAAGAAGTCTGGTAATAAGTAATACATATTTTATGAAAAAGAAGATAAATAAGTATACAAAGTATGATATAGCATGTAATGAAACAAGTTTGTTAGATTATATATTGGTGGATGAAAGGTTGATGGGTAGACTTCAGGATGTACATGTTTATAGAGGGGCAATGGATATATCGGATCATTATTTAGTTGTAGCTACAGTTAGAGTAAGAGGTAGATGGGACATAAGGAAAATGGCAACAGCAAGTAAGAGAGAGGTGAAAGTGCATAAACTAAGGGAGGAGAAAGTTAGGGTGAGATATAAGCAACTTTTGGCAGAAAGGTAGGTAAGTGGGGAGGTTGAAGAGGGGTGGGATTGTTTTAAAAAGGCAGTATTAGAATGTGGGGCAGAAGTTTGTGGGTATAGGAGGGTGGATGCAGGAGGAAAGAAGAGTGATTGGTGGGATGATGAAGTAAAGGGTGTGATGAAAGAGAAAAAGGTAGCTTAGGAGAGCAGATGAAAGAGTGGGAGAGGCACTGTCAAGAAATTTTGCGGAAAATAAGAAAAAGTTTTGGAGTGAGATAAACAAGTTAAGAAAGCCTAGGGAACAAATAGATTTGTTAGTTAAAAACAGAGTAGGTGAATTAGTAGATGGGGAGCTGGACGTATTGGGTAGATGGCGGGAATATTTTGAGGAACTTGTAAATGTCGATGAAGAAAGGGAGGCGGTAATTTCATGCACTGGTCAGGGAGGTATAACATCGTTTAGGAGTGTGGGGAAGGTGCATGAGGCATTACGTAGAAGGAAAGGGGGTAAAGCAGCAGGAACTGACGGGATCATGACAGAAATGTTAAAAGCAGGGGGGATATAGTGTTGGAGTGGTTGGTATTTTTGTTTAATAAATGTATGAAAGAGGGGAAGGTACCTAGGGATTGGCAGAGAGCATGTATAGTTCCTTTATATGAAGGGAAGGGTGATAAAAGAGATTGTAAAAATTATAGGGAAATAAGTTTACTGAGTATACCATGTAAAGTGTCCGGTAGGGTTATTATTGAAAGAATTAGAGGTAAGACAGAGGGTAGGATTGCAGATGAGCAAGGAGGTTTTAGAGTGGGTAGGGGATGTGTAAATCAAGTGTTTACATTGAAGCATATATGTGAACAGTATTTAGATAAAGGTAGGGAAGTTTTCATTGCATTTATGGATTTAGAAAAAGCATATGATAGAGTGGATAGGGGAGCAATGTGGCAGATGTTGCAAGTGTATGGAATAGGTAGTAAGTTACTGAATGCTGTAAAGAGTTTTTATGAGGATAGTGAGGCTCAGGTTAGGGTGTGTGGGAGAGAGGGAGATTACTTCCCGGTAAAAGTAGGTCTTAGACAGGGATGTGTAATGTCCCCATGGTTGTTTAATACTATATTTATAGATGGGGTATAAAAGACTTAAATGGTAGGATGTTGGGGAGAGGGGTGGGATTAAATTATGGGGAATTAAATGCAAAATGGGAGTTGACACAGTTACTTTTTGCTGATGATACTGTGCTTATGGGAGATTCTAAAGAAAAGTTGCAAAGGTTAGTGGACGAGTTTGAGAGAGTGTGTAAAGGTAGAAAGTTGAAAGTGAACATAGATAAGAGTAAGGTGATGAGGGTATCAAACGATTTAAATAAAGAAAAATTGGATATCACATTGGAGAGAGGGATTATGGAAGAAGTAAATGTTTTCAGATATTTGGGAGTTGACGTGTCAGCGGATGGGTTTATGAAGGATGAGGTTAACCATAGAATTGATGAAGGAAAAAAGGTGAGGGGTGCATTGAGGTATGTGTGGAGACAAAAAACGTTATCCATGAAGGCAAAGAAGGGAATGTACGAAAGTATAGTGGTACCAACACTCTTATATGGGTGTGAAGCATGGGTTGCAAATGCTGCAGCGAGGAGGAGGGTGGAGGCAGTGGAGATGTCCTGTCTAAGGGCAATGTGTGGTGTAAATATTATGCAGAAAATTCGGAATGTGGAAATTAGGAGAAGGTGTGGAGTTACTAAAAGTATTTGTCAGAGGGCTGAAGAGGGGTTGTTGAGGTGGTTTGGTCATTTAGAGAGAATGGATCAAAGTAGAATGACTTGGAGAGCGTATAAATCTGTAGGGGAAGGAAGGCGGGGTAGGGGTCGTCCTAGAAAAGGTTGAAGGGAGGGGGTAAAGGAGGTTTTGTCGGCGAGGGGCTTGGACTTCCAGCAAGCATGTGTGAGTGTGTTAGATAGGAGTGAATGGAGACGAATGGTTTTTTGGACATGACGATCTGTTGGAGTGTGAGCAGGGTAACATTTTGTGAAGGGATTCAGGGAAACCAGTTAATTGATTTAGTTGGACTTGAGTCCTGGAAATGGGAAGTACAATGCATGCCAGTGGCTCTCCTTGCATTTCAGTTTTATGATTGTAACTACCAATGTACCTATGTATACTTGCAACTTGCAACGAAATAAAAAAATTATTTTATTATTATTAATATTATAGTAAACAAATCACACCATGCGTCCAATACACATCAACTGGAGAGTCTAATATTCTTGCACAAGTGTGCTGATATTATATTTATACCATTTTTACAATGATGCAGTTGTATACATAACAGTAAATCTTCTATTTTTTGTGAGAATAAAAATTCAAAATGGAAAGCAAAAGTAATGTAAGAGGGGCCTTGAGATGTGACTTATGAACAGAGAAGATGTTATTTTAGTGCCAGGAATGTCTGCCTTGTTTATTATGGACCCTATTTTGAAATTGGCATCGTTTGAAATTTGTGTGAAATTGGCCAAATTGCCATTTTCTGTCCACTATTTTGGGTAGTTGAAATTGGTAAATAGGCGGTTTCTTGTACTCAATCGATAGAAGAAATGGAGTTCTAGCAAAATAGCTATAATTTTAGTAGAATGAAACATTGGAATTTGCCAAAAATAGGGCTCAAAGTGGGTGAAATCGCCAATGCGTAAATGTCATGGATACCGCTAACTTCGCGAAAGCATAATTCCGTTAGTTTTCGATCAAATTTCATATTTTTTGTGGCGTTATGATCGGAAAAAGATTCTCTATCATTTCATAAGATAAAATATTTTTTATTTTTTTTTGAAATTCTTGGACCCTGAGAACGAGTTTCAGAGAGACCCCTTGGACCCCCAAAGGGTTAATGCTAAAGGTTGGAGAAAGGGGGTAAAGGAGGTTTTGTGGGCGAGGGGCTTGGACTTCCAGCAAGCATGTGTCAGCGTGTTAGATAGGAGTGAATTGAGACGAATGGTTTTGGGACCCGACGAACTGTTGGAGTGTGAGCAGGGTAACATTTTGTGAAGGGATTCAGTGAAACCAGTTAATTGATTTAGTTGGACTTGAGTCCTGGAAATGGGAAGTACAATGCCTGCACTTTAAAGGAGGGGTCTGGGATAGTGACAGCTGGGATAGTCACCCTGCCTCGGTGGGAGACGGCCGACTTGTTGAAAAAAAAAAATGATGAGCGAGACTTCTATTGGGTTGATTGGAGCTAAGAATACGTAGTGTATTTGGGTAGGTATTAGTGAGGTAGTCTAATGAACGGGTGTAGGTTGGGTATATCAAAAGCAGATTGAGGTCAAGGAAGGTGGTGTATGAGCTGTCAGTGTGCAGGGTGAGAAAAGTGGTTATACAATGATGCATGTTCCTTCCATGCATGAAACCATACAAATGGGGAGATAGAAACGTTTGATTCTGTGCACGAGACGATTTAGAATCATCCTCTCAAATGTTTTACACAAGCAGCTAGTAAGAGATATTGGGCGAAATGCATTTTGTTGATAGAGCTTTGGAATGGGAATGATGAGGCTGTTGGCCCAAGATTTAGGAGCTCCCCGGTTACGGAGCTCATGTTATATAATTCAAGTGCTCGACATAGCTATCTGAGTACAGTGGAACCCCGAGTTTCGGCCGTAATCCATTCTAGGACCTAGGCCTAAACTCGAAGTGGCTGAAAGTTGAAGCAATATTTCACATAAGAAATAATGTAAATGTACAGTTAATCTGTTCCACCCAAAAATATTCACAAAAAAATAAATTTTAAAGAATAAATACTATAGTTTTACATACAGAAAACAATGAGAAATAAATATAAAGCACTAATTTTAATGGATAAATGAACATTTAAATCAGTTTTATCTTTATTGAAGACTCTTGTTGGCATATGAGAGAGGCAGGAGAGTTTGTTTGGAGGCAGGACAAGATAGTCCTTCAATATGACACTACTATCAACTCTATGGCTTATTTATCTAGCACAATTCACCTAATATGACATAATAAACAATATTAATAACATGGAAACATGATATATACTCTAGAAGGAATAAAATATGTCATATGTCTCTCCCTAACCGACGATTGTTGCTGTTTTGTTTGTTGTTGGGTGTATAAGGGCCACTGAAAGATAAGCCTTACATAGTGGTGGTCATGGCCGCCAGAGACGGCGGTGTTGTCAGTTGCCCTATATAACTCCAACAATATTGGAGGAGTCAGTTTCGTGCTGTCCTTTTCCTATCGATTAACCCTTTGGGGGTCAACAGGCCTTCTCGGAAACACGTTCTCAAGGTTGAAAATTTTTTGGAAAAAAAAAACAAATTCTTACGAAATGATAGAGAATCTTTTTCCGATTATAACGACACCAAAAGTTTGAAATTTGAATGAAAACTTTCAGAATTATGCTCTTGTGAAGTTATCAGTCTCGAAGATGTTTACGCATCGGCGATTTCACCCACTTTGAGCCCTATTTTTGGCCAATTCCAATGTTCCAGTCCACTAAAATCATAGCTATTTCACTACAACTCCATTTCTTCTATCGATTGAGTACAAGAAACCGCCTATTTACCAATTTCAACTACCCAAAATAGTGGTCAGAAAATGACAATTTGGCCAATTTCACACAAATTTCAAACAATGCCAATTTCAAAATAGGGTCCAGAATAAACAAGGCAGACATTCCTGGCACTAAAATAACATCTTCTCTGTTCATTAGTCATGTCTCCAGGCCCCTCTTACATTACTTTTGCTTTCCATTTTGAATTTTTATTCTCACAAAAAATAGAAGATTTACTGTTATGTATACAACTGCATCATTGTAAAAATGGCATAAATAATATCAGTGCACTTGTGCAAGAATATTAGACTCGCCAATTGACGTGTATTGGACGCATGGTGTTATTTGTTTACTCTTGAACATCGGCGAAAATCGAACATTTTTGCTACTTTGAGCTCAATTTCAAGGTACTTAGTCATTGTCAAACCAATCAAAATCATCTCTATTTCTGTAATATATCTTCCATTCTATCACATGAGACCAAAACGGTCAGTTTTTTTTTTCTCATTATGCAGTGTGTGCTGCAGGATTTTTTTATACTGCGCACACTGACCACATAGACCCATTCTTTCATATGTAGGCCTACCAGCCATTTCCTGCTTAATTTGAAGCCACTAGAATTTACGCGTACTAGTACGGCACCAACCAACCCCTGCTCGTAAAACGTACTAGTACGGCACTCACCCCAAAAGGGTTAATCGCTTAACTTACTTTTGGAAGGGAAATCCCCTTACATTAACACTGCAGGTACCAAGTTCTTTTCTGGGGTTACTGGCCTTTTTCTTTTAATGCCACTAGGACCAGCTTGAGAGTCACTGGACCCCTCCCTCACAAAAAATCTGTCCAGGGAGCTCTGTGTCTAGCAATTCTTTAAAACATCCCTGAAATGGGACACCACAGTGTCATTGTACAGGTTTCCAGCACGGCCTGCAACAGCTTTGTTAGGGTGATATTCATCAATAAAGCCTTGCACCCTGGTCCACATTCCACAAATCTCCTTAATCATTGAAGAAGGCAACTTCCTCCATCTCTGTTCCTCCTCCTCCTCTGAGCCATTTTCCTGAACTGTGGTCTGTTGTTGCTGTTGCTGTTGAAGCTCTTGCAGATCTTCAGTGGTTATTTCTTCATTGTCCTCCTCCACCAACTCTTCCACATCCTCAGTACTAACATCCAACCCCATGGACTTGCCCAGTGCCACAATTTCTTCCACAACAGGCTCAGGCTCAGGGTTCTGAGGCTCATCCCCAAAACCTTCAAAATCCCTTTCTTGGACAGTCTGGCCACAATTTTCTCCAGGCAGAGTTCAAAGTCTTGGTAGTCACTTGTTCCCATGCCTTACCTATAAGGTTTACACAATGCAGGATATGGAAATGATCTTTCCAAAAGTCTTTTAAGGTCATATTCATGTCTGTGGTCACTTCAAAGCACTTTTCAAACATTGCTTTGGTGTAGAGTTTTTTAAAGTTTGAAATGACCTGCTGGTCCATGGGCTTGAGGAGAGGAGTGGTATTAAGGGGCAAGAACTTCACTTTGATGAACTTAAAGTCCTGCACAATTTGCTCTGCCAAGTCTGGAGGATGACGAGGAGCATTGTCCATTATCAGGAGGCACTTAAGTGGCAAATTATTTTCCTCGAGATATTTCTTCACACTGGGGCCAAACACTTCATGGAACCAATCCAAGAAAATTTCCCTCGTGACCCATGCCTTACTGTTAGACTTCCACATCACACACAAATTAGCCTTGGCTACACTGCATCTCTTAAACGATCGGGGCTTTTCTGCGTGATACACCAGTAAAGGCTTCACTTTCAAATCACCACTGGCATTAGCACACATCATGAGAGTTAGCCTGTCTTTCATAGGCTTGTGTCCTGGCAGTGCCTTTTCCTCCTGTGTAATGAAGGTCCTGTTTGGCATTTTCTTCCAAAACAGGCCTGTTTCGTCACAATTGAACACTTGTTGGGGTTGGAATTGTTCAGCCTCTATGTACCCCTGGAATTCCTGAACATATTTTTTAGCCCTGGCTGCCTCACCATGCCTTATCACATTATGTATGCCACTACGCTTCTTAAATCTGTCAAACCAGCCTTTGCTGGCTTTAAATTCGTTCACTTCAGCACTCGTTGCAGGCATTTTCTTGACGAGATCATCATGCAACTGCCTTGCTTTTTCAGATATTATTGCCTGCGTAACACTATCTCCTGCTAATTGTTTCTTGTTGATCCACACCAACAACAAATTTTGCAATCTCTGTTTTGTGATCATATTTGCACCTTTCGCAACAACAGCTTCCTTGATTTTATTTCCCTTGGCCACAATGGTAGCGATGGTTGAATAGGCTTTGCCATACAGCCTGGCCAGCTCAGCGATACGCACTCCATTTTCATATTTTGCTATTATCTCCTTCTTCACTTCTACTGTATTTCTCAGCCTCTTTACCACAGGGCTGGCACTAGGAGCTTTCTTTGTACCCATGGTGGCATATTTAGCAGTTGCAAGCAATAAAAACAAAGGAATAATGACAAAATGTATGGTATGAATGCGTGGGTGGCGCTCACTCACTGGTAAACAATGGCACACTGACTGTGGATAGCGTGTTGTGCCATTCCAGGGCACGTGTATGCGTCCAAGACGAATAGCGTATTCTGAGTGGATCATCATAAACTGAGCCAATATTTTTATGGAAAAATGTATCGCTAACCGAATTTAGCGTAATCCGACGCCATTGTAATCCGGGGGTCCACTGTAATACAATGGACCCCCAAGTTTCGGTCATAATTCATTCCAGAAGGCTGTTCAAGTGCCATTACCGAATGAATTTGTTCCCTTAAGGAAATATGTAAATTAGATTAGTCCTTTCAGACCCCCAAAAATACACATACAAAAGCACTTACAACATTAAACTTACATAATTGTTCGATTTCCGAGGTGACCGAAACTCGGGGGTCCACTGTACCATCTTCCCCAGGTGACATGGAGTTGCAATTATTAGTTAGTGCTACTTTGAGCTCAAAGTTAGTGAAAGGAATGTTACAGTCATCCATGTTAATTACAGTGACCAGGTTAATTAAAGTGTCCAGGTTCATTACAGTGTATAGGTTCATTTAAGTGTCCAGATTCATTACAGTGTGTGTGTGGGTTCATTATGGATCCGAAACTTTGCCTAGAAAGAATTAACTCTGTGGCACTTGAGGTATGCTCAAGGCACATTACCCTAAGAAAAAAGAAGAGAAGATGTAAACTAGAAAGAGAAAGCACCTTTGTAACATATTCAGCTATCAAAACTTTGCGGTCCAGTCCCTGGACCCATTATGTACCTCTGTAATCATATGACTGCCGCCCACAGGATGGGTATGGGGTGCATAATAAAGATGTTAAACTAACAAACTGTTGAAAGGGGCCAGTTTATCAGAAGTATGGAAGGAGGCACTGAAGGTAGTGAGCTGTAAATCAGACTAAGGGACGACAATCTAAATGAAAAACTTTGAAAAACAATAAATGACATGCCCTTCAGTAATATTATTATTATTATTATAATCAAATAGAAGCGCTAAACCACAGGGGTCATACAGCCCCTTCAGTAATAATTTCTTCCATCACCAAATTTCCTATAGTCACCTAGTTTTGTTTTTTTTACACAGTGTTTGACAAGGTTAGGTTAAGGATTCCAAACTTTATTGACAAACTGTTGACAAGTTAAGGATTCCTAACTTTATTGACAAGTTAAGGATTCCTAACTTTATTGACAAGTTAAGGATTCCTAACTTTATTGACAAGCTGTTGACAAGGATTCCTAACTTTATTGACAAGCTGTTGACAAGGATTCCTAACTTTATTGACAAGCTGTTGACAAGGATTCCTAACTTTATTGACAAGCTAAGAGCTGTTACCTACATCTTCAGTCATCTAATTATCTACAGTCACCTAATTACCTAGTATTGTTTCTGTAGTTCTTACAGTTTTGGTTGTTAAAGCCAACAGAACTTTATAAGGGAGTTATCCTGACTTTATTTTGATCGAGATAACTTATTATTGGATATAATGTATCTATAATCCCCTAGACTATTGTGAATATTTCGCCTGTTCTTGCGAATTCCTAGCAGTGTTTAGTATGTACGTGTGTGTGCATTGGTGTATACTTATGTGTGTGCAGCTGTGTACACTGTATGTGTGTGCAGCTGTGTACACTGTATGTGCTTCTGTGTATGTTATGTATGTGTGTGTGCTTCTCTATACTATTTACATGTGTGTGCATCTGTGTATATGTACATAATAATAATAATAATAATAATAATAATAATAATAATAATAATAATAATAATAAGAGTATATTGTTTTGTGCAGGTTCTTGGTTGCAGCTGCATCAACTGCCTTCCACAAGCTGCTCATGACTGACCTCTCTGACTGTGTTACCACAAGACGCAGTTCAGACTCCAGTATGGTGAGCTCCATTTAATATTTACACTTGTGAGCCTCTGGCCTCAACATGTAAACATCAGTGGCCAGAAGGAAGGTGTTGAAGGCTAATACTGAGCAGATTAGTTTGTGTGATAGTCCTTACTGGGGTCCAGATTAGTGCATGATAGTCTGTATTAGGGGTCAGATTCATACATGATAGTCTACTAAGGTTGAGATTAGTGTGCGATAGTCAGTACTGGAGTCCAGATTAGGGTGCGATAGTTCTTACTAGGGTTCATATTAATGCATGCTAGTCCTTATTATGTACTTGATTAGTGTATGATAGTCATTACTAAGGTTGAGATCAGTGTGTGAGAGTCTGCATTAGGGTCCAGAGTGAATATGTGCCAATTGTGTACCTTGTAGGCCAAAGGGACCTCATGCAAAAAACAAAAAATAATCTTTCAAATCCATTTTTCTAACTGTATACAGTACAGTATATAAATGCTTAGCAAAAAAGGACCACTTTTGGTGATTTTTAGCTCTCTCAGAGGAAGGTGAAAGGTGGACAGATGGCCAAGATTAAAATACCATTTGGATTTCTTTCTGAAAATAAAATGGCACACCGTAGCTAGGCCCAACAAAAAGGTTTGAGGCATAACTCCCAACCTTGCACTTTTAACCACTATCATTTGCATTTGTAAGAAGTATTGGTTTCAAAGAGAGAACCCCATTCATAAATGCAGATAATCTTGACTCAGATGTTTGTATCTGCAGGACCCGTTATACAGTGGAACCCCAAGTTTCAAACTTATTCCATTCCAGGAGCTAGTTCTAAACTCGAAATGTTCGAAACTCGAAGCAATATTTCCCATAAGAAATAATGGAAATACAATTAATCCGTTCCAGAAACCCAAAAATATTCACAAAAAATACATTTTAATGAGATTAATTATAGTTTTACATACACACAACATTTATACATAGTACAGTTATTAATAAATAAATACAAACATTTAAATAAACATATAAAATAGCATTTTTACTTACCTTTATTGAAGATTGTTGTTGGCATCTGGAAGATAGGGAGGAGTGAGGGAAGGCTTAGTGTTTGGAAGGGGAATCCCCCTCCATAAAGACTTCAGGTAACAAGTCCTTATCTGGGGTTACTTCCCTTCTTTGTCTTTTAATGCCACTAGGACCAGCTTGAGAGTCACTGGACCCCTGTCTCGAAAAATAACTGTCAAGAGTCCTCTGTTTCTGGCGCCTCTTTAAGATGTCCCTAAAATGGGACAGTGTTTTGTCACTGAACATGTTGCAGATATGGCTTGTTTCAGCTTGCTCAAGCTTGCTCAGGGTGGTATTTCTTTATAAACCGTTGCACATCATTCCACTTTGAACAAATCTCCTTAATCTCTGAAGAAGGCACCTCATCCACTCCCTCTTCCTCCTGTGAAGCAAGTTCCTGAACTCTGGTCTGATGCTGTTCCAGTTCCAGCTCTTCCAGCTCTTCCAGCTCTTCAGTGGTTAGCTCTTCATTGGGGTCATCCACCAACTCTTCCACATCCTCACCACTCACCTCCAACCCCAGGGACTTGCCCAATGCCACAATACCTTCCACAACAGGCAGAGGGTCGGCAGGGTCACGGTCAGCCTCAAACCCTTCAAAATCCCTCTCTTGGACACAACCTGGCCACAATTGTCTCCAAGCAGAGTTCAAAGTCCTGGAAGTCACTCCCTTCCAAGCCTTACCTATATGGCCTATGGAGTTGTAGATATTGAAGTGATTCTTCCAAAACTCTCTTAGGGTCAATTCAGTGTCCGAGGTCACTTCAAAGCACTTTTCAAAAACTGCTTTTGTGTAGAGTTTTTAAAGTTAGAAATGACCTGCTGGTCCATGGGCTGGAGGAGAGGAGTGGTGTTAGGAGGCAAGAACTTCACTTTTATAAAACTGAAGTCCTTACACAGTAGGTCTACCAAGTTTGGAGGATGTGCAGTAGCATTATCCAGTAACAGGAGGCACTTGAGGTCCAATTTATTTTCCAGGAGGTATTTTTTCACTCTGGAGCCAAACTCTTCATGGATCCACTCTTTGAAAATTTGCCTTGTGACCCATGCCTTATGATTAGCTTTCCACAACACACACAATCTATTCTTGATGATATTGTGTTTCTTGAACACTGGGATTTTCTGAGTAATACACCAGTAAAGGCTTCACTTTAAAATCCCCACTAGCGTTAGAACAAAACAAGAGAGTTAGCCTGTCTTTCATAGGCTTGTGTCCTGGCAGTGCCTTTTCCTCCTGAGTAATGTAGGTCCTGTTGGGCATTTTCTTCCAAGACAGGCCTGTTTCGTCACAATTTTACACTTGTTTGGGTTTCAAATTTTCAGTCTTTATGTAGTCCTGAAATTCAGTTATGAATTTTTCAGCCACACATTTGTCTGAACTGGCAGCCTCACCATGCCTTAGCACATTATGTATGCCACTACGCTTCTTAAATCTGTCAAACCAGCCTCTGCTGGCCTTAAAATCACTAACACTAAAATCAGCACTGATTCCAGGCATTTTCTTTACAAGATCGGCATGCAACTGCCTTACCTTTTCACAAATGATTGTCTCCTACACACTATCACCCGCTAACTCTTTATCCTTGATCCACACCAGCAACAACTTCTCAACCTGTTTGACTGTTTGTGGTCTGTTTTTGGTTAGCATGTCAACACCTTTTGCAACATCAGCTTCCTTGATTTCTTCTTTCTGTGCCAGGATAGAAGTGATAGTTGACTTGTTTTTGTCATATATCCTGACCAGCTCTGCAATTCGCTCACCACTCTTGTATTTTTGTGCTATTTTCTTCTTCATGTCTATGGTGTTTCTCACTTTCTTTACCACAGGGGTACCACTAGGAACTTTCTTTGGACCCATGGTAGCTTATTTTACAGTCGCACTTAATGAAAAAGCTCCAATTAATTGTAAAATGTTTGGAAGAGCACACAGGGTAAAGTTCACTGGAGGATAAACAAAGCTAGACTGACTCACGATGCCTGCGCGGGCAGGCGCACAGGCACTGAGCGGACAGGTCTCGTACGCACGCATTCGAAACACGGGACATGTTCGATACTCGGGACAAAATTTGTTCGAAAAAAGCGTTCGAAACTTGAATCATTCGATAGTCGAGGCGTTCAAAACTCGGGGTTCCACTGTACTGTATTCCACCAGATCATTCAGATCCCTTAGTTTGGCCAGTAAGTTAGTTGTTACACTGTGGCCCACCAGAGGATCAGTTGCTACCCATATTCGCATCTGTCTATTGTACCACAAACCAGCAGTTGCTAGTTTCTGTGCCCACACCATATAGCCAATGGCACTTTGTTATCATATAGGATAGTCGGTAAGA
Organism: Cherax destructor; assembly: GCA_009830355.1. Lineage (NCBI taxonomy): Eukaryota > Metazoa > Arthropoda > Malacostraca > Decapoda > Parastacidae > Cherax > Cherax destructor. The sequence continues at coordinate 22,050 of WNWK01013002.1, read as the reverse complement.
ATTAGGATCAGTCTGCCCGAAACGCCTAGGCATGCTAGTGGTTTTCTTTGTAATTAATATCTTATAATATGTAAACCACACACCTCTCTTTATTTGTTTTCACTGTTATACACAAACATTTCTGTCTGTCTATCTGTCTGTCTGTCTATCTGTCTATCTATCTGTCTATCAGTATAAAAAAGACCCATCTTAAGCAAATTTTTCTTAGGCAAACGCAAAAAAAAATTATTACACTTGCATATTATACAATGCAAGTGGTTCACAAACATCTAGCTGTATGAGAGATACTGTTCCCTCCCATCACACTTGGTCTTTATGAAAAGAAAACTGAGCCCCTCTTTCAACACCAGATAAGTTAGAAAATACAGTAGGAGCCCCACTTATACAGCAGATTAAGTTCCAGGCTACCACCAGAAAGCGGACATAGCCGGTAAGCAGAAAGCCATTTTTTTCCACTTATAAATGCATACAAATGCCAGATAACAAGTTTACACTAACATATATTAACCCTTTGGGGATCTGTGCCGTACTAGTACGTTTTACGAGCAGGGGTCGGTGCCGTACTAGTACGCCTAAATTCTAGCGGCCTCAAATTAAGCGGGAAATGGCTGGTAGACCTACATATGAAAGAATGGGTCTGTGTGGTCAGTGTGCGCAGTATAAAAACAATCCTACAGCACACACTGCATAATGAGAAAAAAAAACTGACCGTTTTTTCGTTTAAAACAGCGACTTTGCAGTCTATTTTCGTATGGTATTTATTGATGTATTCTCGTTTTCTTGGTCTCATTTGATAGAATGGAAGATATATTACAGAAATAGAGATGATTTTGATTGGTTTGACAATGACAAGTACAGTGGACCCCAAGTAACGAGCAAAATTCATTCCAGAAGCCTGCTCAAGTGCCATTACCGAACGAATTTACTCCCTTAAGAAATAATGTCAAGTAGGTTAGTCCATTTCAGACCCCCAAAAATACACTTACAAAAGCACTTACAATATTATACTTACATAATTGTATGATTTCCGGGGTGCTCATTGCTCGGGGGTCCACTGTACCTTGAAATTGAGCTCAAAGTAGCGAAAATGTTCGATTTTTGCTGATGTTCAAGAGTAAACAAATCACACCATGTGTCCAATATACATCAACTGGCAAGTCTAATATTCTTGCACAAGTGCGCTGATATTATTTATACCATTTTTACAATGATGCAGTTGTATACATAACAGTAAATCTTTTATTTTTTGCGAGAATAAAAATTCAAAATGGAAAGCAAAAGTAATGTAAGAGGGGCCTTGAGATGTGACTAATGAACAGAGAAGATGTGATTTTAGTGCCAGGAATGTCTGCCTTGTTTATTCTGGACCCTATTTTGAAACTGGCATCATTTGAAATTTGTGTGAAATTGGCCAAATTGCCATTTTCTGACTACTATTTTGGGTAGTTGAAATTGGTAAATAGGAGGTTTCTTGTACTCAATCGATAGAAGAAATGGAGTTCTAGCGAAATCGCTATGATTTTAGTGGACTGGAACATTGGAATTGGCCAAAAATAGGGCTCAAAGTGGGCGAAATTGCCGATGCGTAAACATCTTCGAGACCGATAACTTCGCGAGAGCATAATTCCGTAAGTTTTCATTCAAATTTCAAACTTTTGGTGTCGTTATGATTGGAAAAAGATTCTCTATCATTTCATAAGAATTTTTTTTTTTTCCAAAAAATTTTCAACCCTGAGAATGTGTTTCCGAGAAGGTCTGTCGACCCCCAAAGGGTTAAGCTAACAGTAGAACTAGGCATTAAAAAACAATAAAAAGTAAAATACATACACAGGCCTGGCTGGCTGGCTGGCTGGCTGGCTGGCTGGTTGGCTGGCTGGTTGGCTGGCTGGTTGGCTGGTTGGTTGCCTGGTTGGCTGGCTGGCTGGCTGGCTGGCTGGCTGGATTTGACAAATGAGGATACACTGCCTTTGCTTTATTTGTTTTCACTGTTTTATCTGTCTGTCTGTCTGCTTGTCTCTCAGACAGTCACTAGTGAACCAACACTGCCACATCTGAGTCCTGATACATATTATTTGCCAGTCTGGATTTTTTGGGTTATCCTAGGCAGACAGCTGGCTGGCTGGCAGCCAGGGAGGTAGCCAGCCAGGCAGCCAGCAGGCCTGCCAGCGGTGACATTTGATGAGGGGTGAGCCTCTTCTTATCTTATCTTATCACTAAACTAATGAGAGTGATGACATTTGGCAAATGAGGGTACACTGACTTCCCTTTATTTGTTTTCACTGTTTTATCTGTCTGTTTGTCTGCCTGCTTGTCTCTTTTTCTATCTCTCTATCTCAGAGACAGTCACTAGTGAACCAACACTGGGTCACATCTGAGTCCTGATACATATTATTTGCCAGTCTGGATTTTTTGGGTTATCCTAGGTAATTTACACTATGTATTTATCCTAGGTAATTTACACTATGTATTTATGTGTACCTGTGTGACAGAGCCAGCCAGCTGGTCAGTGAGCTAGCCAGCCAGCTGGTCAGCGAACTAGCCAGCTGGCCAGCCAGCCGGCCAGTGAGCCAGCCAGCCAGCCAGCCAGCCAGCCAGCTGGCCAGCCATGTTGTTTACACAAACCCATGCTCCCTTCCCTACCACCCCCTCTGCCTTCCTCACCACCCCCACAGCCTTCCACCCTTCCACTGCCTTCCCCACCACCCACACTACCAGAAAGTGAGGTATTCCTTACCACTTGGCTTGGTGACAAAGGTGCACTGAATTACCACTCCCCCAATCCAATGCAGGTGCATAGAATTTATGCATACTAGTACGGCACCGACCCTGGCGTGTAAAACGTACTAGTACGGCACCGACCCCAAAAGGGTTAAAGCGCCCAGAGCGATAAAATTCACATACAGTACACTTATTATTTACCTTAAAATATGTGTAGTCTTAATGTAGGATGAGAGGTGAGTAGTATTTATTAGTAGGAAGTCAGGTGTAGGTAGCCGGTAGGTATAATAATAATAATAATAATAATAATTTTTATTTCATTGCAATTTTACATAGAGATTTACATAGAAGTGCAAGGAGAACCACTGACATGCCAGGGCATAACGGGCAGCTTAATCTAAAAACTTATGGACTATGTACATAATATTTGATAGATTGATGGGCAGATTACAATATCAAACAAACAAACAAACAAACAAATTTTATTTCATTGCAGGTTACATGGGTATCGGAAGTTACAATGTAAATTGAGTGCAAGGAGAGCCACTGACATGCCATGGCATTAGGGGCAGCTTATTCTAGTCCTTAAAAACTATGTACTTAATATTAGAGAAATTTATTGAGTTTATTCTAGTTAAAAATTATTTTCAAAATTACAATATGATGAAATTTTACTGTTTAAATTATTATATAATGATATTAGATCTTAGATTGTTACAGGTGTTGAGATTCTTGAATGATAATATGGAATTGAGATTATCTTAAGGAAAATAACATTGAGCATTTTTGACATTAACTTATAATATGAGTAGGGGTAACATAATAGTAACATATTATTAAAAATTGAGATTATCGTATAGGAAAGTAACAATGAGCATTTTTCAAAGTAGTTTATAGCATGATCATTTAGGTTTGGGTGAGTAGGTGGTTTTGAGTTGAGTCTTAAATTGATTTTCAGACAAGATTATCTTAATATTTACTGGTAATGAATTCCAGATTCTGGGGCCCTTTATGTGCATAGAATTTTTACATAGGTTGATATGAACACGGGGTATATCAAAAAGTGATCTGTGTCGTGTTTGTGGTCATGGGTCCTATTAAAGTTGGTGAGGAGAGTTTTGAGCAGAGGGTTTATATTAGAGTGTAAAGTTTTATATATGTAGTAGGCACAAGAGTAAGTATGAATGTTCTTTACGGTGAGTAGTTTGAGACTTTTGAATATTGGTGGAGTATGCTGTCTAGAGTGGGAATTTGTTATCATTCTGACTGCGGCCTTTTGTTGTGTTATGAGTGGTCTAAGGTGATTTAACGTTGTTGATCCCCATGCACAGATTCCATAGGTGAGATACGGGTAGATAAGTGAATGATATAGTGCAAGGAGAGCTGATTGAGCTACATAATAGCGTATCTTTGATAATATGCCTACTGTCTTCGAGATTTTCTTGGAAATTTGTTGTATATGTGTTTGGAATTTAAGGCTACTGTCAAGGTGGATTCCTAGGAATTTTCCCTCTGTGAGTCTTGTGATGGGTGTACCATTAAGTGTTATGTTAAGTGGAACATTTGTGACTTTGCTTCCAAACTGTATGAAGTAGGTCTTGTCAGTATTGAGAGTAAGCTTGTTAGTCGTCATCCATGTTGATATTTTCTGTAATTCGGCATTAACAGTGTTGGCCAGTATAACTGGATTTGGGTGAGAGAAGACATATGTTGTGTCATCTGCAAATAAAATGGGTTTGAGTAGTTGTGATGCATTCGGTAGGTCATTTATGTAAATGAGGAATAGGAGTGGCCCCAGGACACTTCCTTGAGGGACTCCGACTGTAATTGGTTGTGTGGAAGAGTTCGCTCCATTTGTGTACACGTATTGGCTTCTGTTGGTGAGGTATGATTTTAGGTAGTTGAGTGGGTGCCCCCTTATACCATAGTGTGCTAATTTTGTGAGCAGTAAATCATGGTCGACTGTATCAAAAGCTTTGCGGAGATCAATGAAGATTCCCAGTTTGACTTCTTTTTTCTCAAGTGCTGTATATATTAACTCCAACATGTGCGTAATAGCATCGTTTGTGCTCTTGTTTGTCCTGAATCCAAATTGACAGGGGTTGAGTACATTGTGTGAGACGAGGTAGGAATAGATTTGTCTATGAATTAATTTTTCAAGATTTTAGAAAGCAATGGTAAATTAGAAATTGGTCTATAATTATTCAGGTCTGTTTGATCACCTCCTTTGTGGATCGGGGTGACCTAGCTATTTTGAGAATTGATGGAAAGGTAGAGGCTTCAATGGATTTATTGAATAGTGTTGTTTATGATTGGTGACAGTACCTGTGAAGCTTTTTTGTACATAAAAGTTGGTAGGCTGTTTATGTCTCCTGCCTTGTTTTTAAGGGTGTTGATTATGAGCGAGACTTCAATTGGGTTGGTAGGAGCTAGGAATAGCGTATTAGGGTAGGTGTTTGTGAGGTAGTCTGTTGGACGGGTGTTTGAGCTTGGGATTTTACTCGCTAGATTCTTTCCTATGGTGGAGAAGAAAACATTAAGTCTGTTTGCTGTCTCAGTAGGTGAGAGTAGGGGTTCATCTGCTCTTGATAATTTGATGGTGTTGTTTTTCGCTATCTTATTATTTCCTAGAATTGCAGATAGTGTCTTCCAGGTCTTTTTCATATCACCTTTTATGTTCTGGAGTCTGTTCTCATAATACAATTTTTTTGATCTCCTTATCAGGCTGGTAAGGGTTGATGAGTAGCGTTTGGATTGTTCTCTGGTTATTAGACCCCTTCTGTATTGTTTTTCATATTGGTGCCTTTTGTTAATGGATTTAAGGATGCTGGGTGTTAGCCAGGGATTGTTAAGTCTCTTAGCTGTGATCTGTTTAGTTTTTTAGGGCAATGTTTGTTATAGAGGTGGTGGGTTTTGTTAAGGAAATTCTTGATGCATTCATTAGTATCTGTATATGTTTCTAACTCATTATGCCAGTCAATGTTAATCATAGCTGTTATAAAGTTATTTACAGCTGACTCATTATGTAGTCTGAAGGTAACTTTTGTAATATCTAGGGGCAATTTACCAAGATTAGTTATGAGAAAGGTCGGATAGTGGTCTGTGGTGTTGTCTGTGATGATGCCTGATTTTAGAGGGGCTATAGTATTCGTCCAGATGTGGTCTAGTAATGAGGTACTAGTCTCGGAGATTCTTGTAGGTTTTGATATTGTTGGTAGTAACAAGCAGTTGCTCATAGTGTTTGTGAATTCTGTTACTTGTGGGTCCTGGTCATGTAGGAGATTTATATTGAAGTCTCCTGTGAGCAGCAAATGGTCTTTGTTCATGTGTGCATCAGTTATTAGGTTACCTAGTTTTTCACTAAAATGGTGAATGTTTGACTGTGGTAATCTGTAGATGTTTATCACTGTGAGGGGTTTTTGCAGGTCTTTTGATTTAAATTTAGCTATAATATATTCTCCATGCTCATCCCTTATGCAAGAGTTATTGATACATTCAAGTTGATCTGAGTAATATATAGCTATTCCACCCCCTCGCTGATCTGTCCTGCAATTGTGAATGGCTGTGTAACCTGGGATGCCATAGACATCTGTAGTATCAGGCTTCAGCCAGGTCTCAGTGAGTGTGATGATTGACATATTGGTCTGGAGGGATTGGAGTAGTGCTGTGAGGTCATCATAATGTTTGCTCAAAGATCTAACATTGTAATTGAAGATAGTTATGTTATTGTTGGCTCTGAGTAATGTCTTTGCTTGATCTGCTGTGTAATAGTTACAGTTGCTGTTGGAATCATGTAAGTCATTTAATAATAGGTTGATATCAGGATCAATTCCTGTAATCATAAGATTTGATGTGATTCTATAACTAGAAATTATAATATGGTGACACTACATTGCAGCAAGTGTTTAGTAAAAACTGAAATTATTTTTGGGAAAATGACATTGAGTATTTTTTTAAAGTAACTTACAGAATGCATATTTAGTTTATGGTTTTAGGTGGTAATATTACAATGTTATACAGTGGTCCCTCGGTTTTCGCCGAAAATTCGTTCCAGAATGCTGCTCAAGTGCCATTACTGAACAAATTTATTTCCTTAAGAAATAATGTCACGTAGGTTATTCTATTTCAGACCCCCAAAAATACACTTGCAATAGCACTTACGAAAATACACTTACATAAATGTTCGAGTTTGGAGATGCACGAAAACCGAGGGACCACTGTAATAGTATAAATTGAGATTATCTTATAGGAAAAAATACTGAGCATTTTTTAAAGTAATATTATCGTACATAATAATAATAAAAATGGAATTATCTTATAGGAGAAATAACAATGAGTATTTGTTGAGTATGAGTATTTAGGTAAGGGTGAGTAGGTAGTTTTTGAGTAGAGTCTTAAAATGATTCTCAGACAAGGTTATTTTTGTATTTTCTGGTAATGAGTTCCAGAATCTGGGGCCCTTTATGTGCATTGAATTTTTACATAGGTTGCTATGGATGCGGGGTACATCAAAATGTGATCTGTTTCTTGTGTTATGGTCATGGGTCCTATTAAGGTTGGTGAGGAGAATTTTGAGATGAGGGTTTATATTAGAATGTAGAGTTCTATGTATGTAGTAGGCACAATTATAAGTGTGAATGTTCTTTATGGTGAGTAGTTTTAGGTTTTTGAATATTGGTGGAGTATGCTGTCTAGAGTGGGAATGTGTTATCATTCTGACTGCAGCCTTTTGCTGGGTTATGAGTGGTCTAAGGTGATTTAATGTTGTATATCCCCATGTGAGATAAGGGTAGATGAGTGAGTGGTATAGTGCAAGGAGAGCTGGTTGATGTACATAGTAGCATATCTTAGATAATATGCCTACTGTCTTTGAGATTTTCTTGGAAATTTGTTGCATATGTGTTTGGAATTTAAGGCTGCTGTCAATGTGTATACCTAGGAATTTTCCCTCTGTGAGTCTTGTGATGGGTGAACCGTTTAGTGTTATGTTTAGTGGAACATTTTTACCTCTGTTTCCAAACTGTATAAAGTAGGTCTTGTCAGTATTTTAGAGTCAGTTTATTGGTTGTCATCCATGTTGATATTTTCTGTAATTCTGCATTAACAGTATTGGCCAGTATGACTGGATTAGGGTGAGAGAAAACATATGTTGTGTCATCTGCAAATAAAATGGGTTTGAGTAGTTGAGATGCATTAGGTAGGTCATTGATGTAAATGAGAAATAAGAGTGGACCCAGTACACTTCCTTGAGGGACTCCGACTGTTATTTGTTGTGTTGAAGAGTTCGCTCCATTAGTATACACATATTGGCTTCTGTTACTGAGGTAAGACTTTATGTAGTTGAGCGAGTGCCCTCTTATACCGTAGTGTGCTAGTTTTGTAAGTAGTAAATCATGATCGACTGTATCAAATGCTTTTCGTAGATCAATGAAGATTCCCAGTGGAACTTCTTTCTTCTCAAGTGTGGTGTATATTAACTCTAGCATGTGTATAATGGCATCATTTGTGTTTTTGTTGGTCCTGAATCCGAACTGACTGGGGTTGAGCACATTGTGTGAGATGAGATAGGAATAGATCTGCCTATGAATTAATTTTTCAAAGATTTTTGAGAGGAGTGGTAAATTAGATATTGGTCTATAATTAATTAAGTCTGTTTGATCACCTCCTTTATGGATCGGGGTGACCCTTGCTGTTTTGAGAATTGATGGGAATGTGGAGGTTTCGATGGATTTATTGAAGAGTGTTGCAATAATTGGTGACAGTACACGTGAAGCTTTTTTGTACATAAAAGATGGTAGGCTATTTATGTCTCCTGCCTTGTTTTTAAGGGTGTTGATTATGAGCAAGACTTCTATTTGGTTGGTAGGAGCTAGGAATAGTGTATTAGGGTAGGTGTTGGTGAGGTAGTCTGTTGGACGTGTGTTCGTGTTTGGGATTTTACTCGCTAGATTCTTTCCTATGGTGGAGAAGAAAACATTAAGTCTGTTTGCTGTCTCAGTTGGTGAGAGTAGGGGTTCATCTGTTTTTGATAATTTGATGGTATTGTTTTTGGATATCTTTTTATTTCCTAGAATTGCAGATAGTGTTTTCCAGGTCTTTTTCATATCCCCTTTTATGGTTTGGAATCTGCTCTCATAATACAATTTTTTCGACCTTCTTATCAGGCTGGTAAGGATTGATGAGTAGCGTTTGGATTGTTCTCTGGTTATTAGACCCCTTCTGTATTGTTTTTCGTATTGGTGTCTTTTGTTATTGGATTTAAGGATGCTGGGTGTTAGCCAGGGATTGTTGAGTCTCTTTGCTGTGATCTGTTTATTTTTTTAGGGCAATGTTTGTTATAGAGGTGGTGGGTTTTTTTAAGGAAATTATTGATGCAGTCATTAGTATCTGAATATGATTCTATCTCATGATTCCAGTCGATGTCAATCATAGCTATGTAGTCCGCCTAGGCTACATAGCTACACCTACCTACATAGCTATACAATATTTAAAATGGCCCAAAGTGATATTATTACCATCGACATACCTTGTTCACTGAGTTTAATCATTTCTAACAACTACCTTTAGATGCCATCATGAACGAAGGGAGAAGTGATGAGAAGAAATCATGCCCAAATTTGTAAACAAAGCCGAATGTGTTAAGGGAAGTGACTGGGTCAAAGGCAGATTGATATGCATTTTCTCTGGTGCTGGACCAGAGGAAATGTAATTCTTTTCCCTCTGCCCAGCTACCACATCTCATAATTATGTGAAATTTATTGTACTGTGGGTGTATGTATCATGTTTATATGCTATATAACATGTTTCTTATATAATTTTGAAGAAAATGTTATAGATGGATTAATGAAAATGTCTATATTAACGTAAAATAAGACATTTAATGTGCCCAAGAGTGATTTATTATTATTATTATTACTATTAGTAGTATTATTATTACTATGGTGTCAAGACTAGAGGGGCACTCTTAGTGATTTTAATGTGTACCTGCACGCCAGCACAGTGTGTGAGTTTATTTAGGTACAAGTACACATAAGTACAGTGGTCCCTCGGTTTTTGCCGAAAATTCGTTCCAGAATGCTGCTCAAGTGCCATTACCGAACGAATTTACTTCCTTAAGAAATAATGTCACGTAGGTTAGTCTATTTCAGACCCCCAAAAATACACTTGCAACAGCACTTACGAAAATACACTTACATAAATGTTCGAGTTTGGAGATGCACGAAAACCGAGGGACCACTGTATAATTATCAGAGTACATACATATAAAATATGCAGTAGTTTTAAAACCCTTGAAATTTTTGAAAGTTGCCAGACATAATGGAGAGACGTGCTCACAGAGAATGTAAACAAGCCAAGTGGCGCTCGGTGACCGTATTAGAAAGTCAGGTGGGGGGAGCCATATAGCAGATTTTGGTCAGAATTTGAAATGTCCGTATTAGTGGAACACCGTAAGGCGAAACGCTGTAAATTGGGGCCCTACTGTAACAGAATGTCAGTGTACTACAAGAGTTTCTAATGGATATTTCCTGTACAGGAATACCTTGCATAGCGCGGTTAATAGGTGCCAAAAAAATTCCATTCTGTGCAAAACTGCACTTGTTTAAAACACTGTTATAATATGTTAAATAAGTGTGCATCTTCTTCTTCCAAAATAAATCCGTGTCATCGACATTAAAAATTTGTTCATCATTTTAGCCTCCTTTTTCAGCAGCATCACTATCAGCACTAGCACTTTCACCTAAAATTCAAACATTATGGAGCCACTTACACTTTATAAAGTTATAAAACCAGCCACCACTTGCAGAAAGTTTTCCTTTTATCTCCATTTTCTTTTACCAACTTATGGATACGTGTACTATTTTAGCGTACGATGTTTCTTCTTCATGATTCTTTATATTTCCAAGTTTTTCTGGTGTTAACTATTTACGTTTGTTAGGTTCACAAGCTTCATAGCATTTCCTCTTCCTACTCATAATTACTTATAAAAAAGTACTCATAATAAAAAAAGTTATAAACTGTGCTATATCAAAACCTGCGCTGTTCGGAACCGTGTTATACAGGGTATTACTGTAGTTCAACAAATTACTGAAGATAATCTAATTAAACAACATATTTGCAGCTGAGTGGCACATTTGGTGATACAACTCTGGGTAACTTCAACTCAGATACAGAGTGTCTCCTTGGTAGCGACCATAATCAGCCAAGACCAGCCAGGTGAGTCAAGTTTCAGCCTTTCAGTAAGGTGTGGCATATACTAAAATAAAATTAAGAGTACAGTGGAACCCCGGCTTACGATGTTATCATCTTACGTTATTTTCGGTAACCGATATTTATAACGTAAGAAATTTGTTTGTGACTTACGATGTTTGCTTCGTTTACCGACATTCGTACCGGACCTGTCCGCTTGGCGCCCAGCTGAGCGCACTCCAGGAGCGTCAGTGCTATTGTTTACAAGCGAGAGCGACCACCCACCCACACCCACGCATTCATACCAGTATATTGTCATTATTCCACTGCTGTTTTTAGTGCTTGCAACTGCTAAATAAGCTACCATGGGTCCAAAGAAAGATCCTAGTGCTAAGCCTGTGGCAAAGAGGAACAGAAATATATGTACGATAGAAGTGAAGAAGGAGATAATAGAAAAATATGAAAGTGGAGTGCGTATCAGTGAGCTAGCCAGGCTGTATGGTAAACCCTATTCTACCATCGCTACCATTGTGGATAAGAAATATTCAAGTAAAATCAAGGAAGCTGTTGTTGCAAAAGGTGCATCTGTGATCACAAAACAGAGACCACAAGTGCTGGAAAATGTGGAAAGGTTGTTGTTGGTGTGGATCAACGAGAAACAGTTAGCAGGAGATACTGTTTCGGAGGGAATAATATGTGAAAAAGCAAGGCAGTTGCATGATGATCTCCTTAAGAAAATGCCTGCAACGAGTGCTGAAGTGAGCGAATTTAAAGCCAGCAGAGGCTGGTTTTACAAATTTAAGAATCGAAGTGGCATACATAGTGTTGTGAGGCATGGTGAGGGAGCCAGTTGTGACAAAAGTGCGGCTGAAAAATATGTTCCTGAATTCCAGGAGTACCTAGAGGCTGAACAATTCCTCCCCAACAAGTGTTTAATTGTGATGAAACAGGCCTGTTTTGGAAGAAAATGCCCAACAGGACCTACATTACTCAGGAGGAAAAGGCACAGCCAGGACATAAGCCTATGAAAGACAGGCTAACTTTGATGCTGTGTGCCAATGCCAGTGGTGATTGCAAAGTGAAGCCTTTACTGGTGTATCTTTTTGAAAATCCCGAGTGTTTGGCAGATGCGGTGTCAGCAAGTCTAACTTGTGTGTGATGTGGAAGTCTAACAAAAGGCTTGGGTCACAAAGGACATTTTCTTAGATTGGTTCAATGAAGTGTTTGGCCCCAGTGTGAAGAAATATCTATTGGACAATAATTTGCCACTTAAGTGCCTCCTGATAATGGACAATGCTCCTTGTCATCCTCCAAACTTGGTAGAGAAAATTGTGGAGGAGTTTAAATTCATCAAAGTGAAGTTCTTGCCCCCTAATACCACTCCTCTCCTCCAGCCCATGGACCAGCAGGTCATTTCCAACTTTAAAAACTCTATACCAAAGCAATGTTTCAAAAGTGCTTTGATGTGACCCGAACATGAACATAACCCTAAGAGAATTTTGGAAAAACATTTCCATATGCTGCATTGTGTACACCTTATAGGTAAGGCTTGGGAGGGAGTGACTACCAGGACTTTGAACTCTGCCTGGAGAAAATTGTGGCCAGACTGTGTCCTAGAGAGGGATTTTGAAGGTTTTGGGGCTGAGCCTCAGAACCCTGAGCCTGAGCCTGAGCCTGTTTTGGAAGAAATTGTGGAATTGGGCAAGTCTTTGGGGTTAGAGGTGAGTGGTGACGATGTGGAACAGTTGGTGGAGGAGCACAAGGAAGAGCTAACCACTGAAGATCTGCAAGAGCTTCAACAGCAACTGGAACAAGAGAGCAGAGGTCAGGACAATGGTTCAGAGGAGGAGGTGGAGGTGGAACAAAAATGGAAGAATGTGCCTTCTTCAAGGATTAGGGAGATCTGTGCCAAATGGAGTGATGTGCAAGCATTTATGGATGAATATCACCCTAACCATGCTGTTGCAGGCCGTGCTGGCAACCTGTACAATGACACAGTGGTGTGTCATTTCAGGGATGTGTTAAAGAATCGCCAGACACAGATCTCCCCGGACAAATTTGTTGTTAGAAAGAGGTCTAGTGACTCTCAAGCTGGTCCTAGTGGCATTCAAAGAAAAGGAAGTAACCCCAGAAAAGAACTTACCACCTGCAGTGTTAATGGAAGGGATTCCCCTTCCAAACACTAGCATACTACTCCACCTTCTCCTCCTCCCGTCCTCCACACATCAACAACTCTTCAATAAATGTAAGTGACATGTTATTGTAAAATATTTGCATGTATTTATGTATTCTTTATTCAATTATGTATTATTTAATGTCCAAAAGTTCTAAAAATATTTTATTTAACTACTTTTGGAAGTCTTGGACGATTAAATTTATTTCCATTATTTCTTATGGGGAAAATTGATTCGTTTACGATTGTTTCGCTTTAAAATATGCCCTCTCTGACGGATTAATATCGTAAGTCGGGGTACCACTGTACATTAAAACCCTCAATAAAGCAGACCCTATGTAACAGATTTTGGCATAACTAGGTACTGGGCTGGACAAAGGCTTGTTGCAATGGACTGAGTCTGCTGCATTGAGTCCTTGTCCATTAGCAGAAGCATGTTTGTCTGGTAGGCTTCCCACACAATAGACCAAGTCTGCCACATTGTGTATTTTGATATAACATTTAAATGGACAGGTTACGTATCAAATTTCACTGACATGTTAACACTTAGTACATCAATTTTCCTTTGATGTTTACAAAGACAATTTTCTTCTTCACTAGTGTTTTTTGTTTCCTCTTCTGGGTCAGTAGCATCAAGCAGAAAAAACAGGGAAGAACAAGCATTTTTCGGCAGTGTTTTGCTCTGTGTAACACTTGATGTTGGTGAATAACTAGTGATAAACTTCACTAGGAGCAAAATCTTGTCACAGATAATCTTGCTCAGCACCTGTGCCCTTTTATTGCTTGGTACCTGTGTCACAGTATATCTTGCTCCATGTGCCTCCTCATCAGTGTTGATTATATACCTGTGAATCCAGAGCTTGTCTGGCTAAGATAATTAAAGGTGGTTGTGATTTTCTCCTGTAAACTAATTAGTTTGTGAACAATTTATGCTAGTAATTATTATTTAAATTTACTTTCCTAATATAAAACATGAATCGCTTACAGTGACCCAAAGAGGCTGTGAAAGAAGATCGAGCATGCAGACACTACCACAAGACCAGCGACCTGGGTCCACAGGGAACTGAATCATGCACCTTTCCCAAGCTATTTATAGAGGGTATTGTATATGAACTCCCGTCTATCTTTTAGACAAGGTGGGGTGGGATAAATTACCCCAAATGAAGTAAAAATGAAAATCTCAAGGGTAATGAGGTTCAATTAATATATAAAAAAAAATGACTGTATGACTTATTCTCCATAAAAGGTTTAATAAACTATTTTGAATTTGAGTGCTCCTTGTGTTTTCCAGATTCTGTGGACTTTCAAGTCTATGGGGAATTTACTGTACACAAATTTTTTTTGGTACAGTAGACCGTCATTTAGCACCATAGTTCGCCTGAAAAAGGGTTAGAAAATTTTTGTGTTAAATAATTAACAGAAGTTAGGGAAAAATAGGGTTACGTCCCTGGTAGTCCCAAAAGCCAAACAAGTTTTTTTAGACCAACAAAATCTTACAAAAATAAAAGGAATATGTAATTTAGTTCATTAAATTTATGTATTATGTTGTTTTTACTGCAAGACTCAAATGTAACAGAAAAATAGTATTTTAAATTGTGGGTGCTGGTGTTTGTGGATGTTGTGAAAATTGGATTATGCTGTCCTACTGGGCTGGGGGTGGAAGAGGTTCTGGTACTGAAGTCGATGGTTGTACTGAGTGTCTAACTTTAAGTCATTCGTAAGTCAGTCAAGTCATTCAGTCAGTCCGTCATTCAGTCAGTAAGTCAGTCAAGTCATTAGTCAGTCAAGTCATTCAGTCAGTAAGTCCCGTCAAGTCATTCAGTAAGTCATCCCAAATCATTTTAGTAAGTTATCGTCATTCAGTAATCAGTCAAGTCATTCAGTCGTAAGTCATTCGCTGCGCGTATTCATCATTCAGTCATCAAATCATTCAGTCGGTAAGTCAGTCAAGTCAGTCGTAAGTCAGTCAAGTCATTCATTCAAGTCCGTCAGTCAGCCGTTAATCCCGCCAGTAAGTCAGCGCGTAAGTCGCAAGTAAGTCGCGTCAAGTCATTCAGTCAGTGCCCTTCATAATCAGTCAAGTCAGTCATTCAGTCAGGTCAAGTCATTCAGTCAGGTCAAGTCATTCAGTCAGTCAAGTCATTCGTCAGTAAGTCGTCAAGCAGTAAGTCAGCAAGTCATTCAGTAATTCAGTCAGTAAGTCAGCAGAAGTCAGCGGGGGAGCCGTCAAGTCAGTCCAGTAGTCAGTCATCACCAGTCAAGTCAGTAAGTTCAGTCAGTCAGGGCATTCAGTGGGGAGTCAGTCATAAGTCAGTCAAGTCATTCGTCGAAGTCAGTCGCTTCAGTCCCGTAAGTCAGTCAAGTCATTCAGTCCCGTAAATCAGTCAGTCATTCAGTCAGTCGTCAGTCAGTCAAGTCAGTCAGTCAGTCAGTCAGTCAGTCAAGTAAGTCGTCAAAACTTATGTTTACCTCTTTTTTTGTTACAATAACACTTCTTCTCCATGGGTTTGTCTTGTCTAATATTAATCTTTTTTCAATTCTAAGACTTAAATGCTTATAATAATAATAATAATAATAATAATAATAATAATAATAATAATAATCTTTATTGGTGGTACAATGATACATGGTAGACAGAAACATAGTTTTTGAGATGTACATCGCCCCAATATGCTGTGCATTGGGGGATATACATTATACATTTTCTTGCCTTTGAGCAACACTAGATTGCTTGGCAGATACAAGATATTTAATTTAAAGATCAAACACAATTCACTCTCTCAGAGGACTTTTTTTTTTACGCGTAGAAATAGGAATGCGGGATGGTTCCAGGGTGGGGGGAGGGTGGCCGGTGGGGGTCCCCGGCTGAACAACCAAGGCTGCTTGTGGAAATGGGTACAGTGGTACCCCGGTTTACGATTTTTTCATTCCAGAATGCTGTTCAAGTGCCATAACCAAACGAATTTATCTCCTTAAGAAAAGTTTAAAAAGCAGTCCTTTTAGACCCCAAAATTCACTTACCGCATTTAAAAAAAACACATAAAAGGGTGAGTTTGGGGACCATGTAAACCGGGTACCATGTTTTGTTTTTTCCTTCCCACAAACTGTAAGTAAGTTTATTCAGGATAAAAAATAAGTTCGAAATTATCATAATAGCAGCATATTGTAGAGAACCTAGGATAACCCAAAAAGTCAGAGTGACTTGTATTTCCATTGACTGACGTTTTTTGGGTTATCCTGGAAATTCTCTATGTTTATAATTTTAACTGTCTCACCTAATTGTATTGCAGGGGTGAGAATTCGCTTTGGCCCCGTTCTGAATAAACTTCAGTTTCAGGAAGGAAAAACAAATCCTTTCCTCAAAGCGAGGATTTTAGGCAGTAAATAACCATGGGTTACACTTGAAATCACCTGATGCATTACGAAAGGAGCAAATGAAAAGATCCTTTGTTTTTAAAACCGGTGCACTTTTCTTTTATGGGTATAAGTTCGTGTGGCATTTTCTTCCAAAAACACTTGTCCCAGCTTTAAAACCCCCGTTGGGTCTGCCACCCTTAGTAGGACCCCCGCTAAATGGTTTAACCCGGGCGACCCGCTCAAATTTTTCCCCCCTGCCGCCGTAATACCCTTTTCGGGGTAAGATGAAAATGTTAAATCTTAAATGTGAAAACCCTTTGGGTAATTCTGCTGGACGTTTATTAATCCCCAAAAAGTTTGCCGCCCCCGTTTTAGCAGTTGTTTCAGGGTATACATTGTAAATGTCAAAAATTACTTTGATTATATGGGAATAAAGCCCCGTTGAACTGTAATTTTGTTGTTTTAAAATTTTTTGAAATTTTTGGGAAAAAAAAAGGTTTCACAAAAAATTAAATTCCAAGAAGTTTCCTGCATTTCTGGTTTATTTTGGGTAGGGTCTTGACCCCAAATTTTGAAACCCCTTTTTTTGGGAAAAACCCTTTTCCCCCCATTCCCCGGGGGTGTCTTTTTCCGGGGCCTTTTTCCCTTTTATCTAAGTTTGGGAGTGTCCTCTTTTTTTTATTGCCCCCTTATCTTCCAGTCCTTGGGGGCTGCATAAAACGGTTTAGTGCTTCCACTTAATATAAAAATAATAATCTCAGACAAACAATATGCTGTTAAATATTTAAAAAATTTTTTTGGGAATTTTTTTAATTTTGCATTTTTAAAAAATCAAAAAAATTTGCAACTAGATGCTGTTTTCTTTTCAAAATCAAACCTTTTTTTTAATAAAAAATGATTCCGACAACAATTGTTACATGTATTTATATTTGGGAATTCACCCCTAAAAAAAAGAAATTTTTTTTATTTCCCATCTTCCATACCCAATTATTTTTCCTCCACTAACTCTATGAAGAACCTCCAAATGTTTCGCCTTTTTAAAAACAAATCTGCTGCATGTTTCGCTGCTGACCCTGATATAAGATGTTTAATATACCTGTTTGAGGTTTAATTTTTGATTCTCACGTACAGTGGTACCTCGGATATGATCAGCTCCCAACTCGAACAATTATGTAAGTGTATTTTTGTAATTTTTGTAAGTGTTTTTTTGGGGGTCTAAAATGGATTAATCTAATTTACATTATTCCTTATGGGAACAAATTGTTGTATTCCTAAAACCTTTGAATAACCGAACCTGAGGTCCCCCGTATTTATTTCCATACCCCCTTTTTGTTTTCCCCCGATGTCTGCTGCATCTTTCTCCCTAAATCATCTTAATAAAAATTCCCATTCATTCTACTGAAAATCCAACCCCCTACCATTCTTTAAAATTTCCCTTTTACCATTTAAAACTAATTTCTTCATTGCTTTTTTTGGCATAATTTCACAATACATTTCCTCTGCCATGAATTTTTGCTGCTCCCCCGCAGCTTTTTCCCACTCATACAAGTGTTTTACTACTATTGATTTCAATACATTTATTTCTGTTTTGTATTCAGGAAACTTTTTCCTTCCATTTTTTGTAGTGGGATACAAGGTAGTGAAAAAGTAGCTGTGATCCCCCCCCGGAATGGCAACCCTAAAAACAGTGGTGCACCTCAGAAAAAAGGTCAGCGGATTGTACTCCGGGGATTAGACCTTCCCTACACTGGCACCTTTTTTTTGCCGGGGGCCCCCACCATCCACTGTTTGGGGAACTTAAGCAAGCTGGAGTTTTTAAAATTCCAGAGCTTCAAATTCGCACAAATCTAATAAAAAGGGGGAATTTTTTTAAAAATGATTTGTCTCAAAATGCAGGTAGTCTACAGCTTTTGTTTTTTATGTATACCCGTTTATTTTTGAAAATTAAAATTTCAGCCCGGGCCCCGTGTGATGTTTTCCGCATGCATTGCACTTGCTTACTGTCCTCACACTGCAAATTTTCCCATACAGTATCTTTTCTTCTTTTTTTAAACACCAAACCATATTCCACTGAGGGGGGGGGCCCAAAAAGGAAAAAAAATTTTCCTTTTTTATTTAGTAAATATACAGGAGTGGGTTCAGCCCCCTTGCTCCTGGCATTTTTTCGTCATGACACGCTTTACAGGGGGAATTCTGTTCCACTTCCCATGGTGATAAGTGGAAAAAAACAAGAACAAGAACTAGAAAAAAAAATGGGGAAACCCAGAAGGGGGATATACGTTACTTGTATCATGTGTGTGTGACCTAAATGTAAAGGTAGCATGATGTACCTGAAATCTTGCAGTTTATGAGAAAAAAAAAAGACACCAACAATCCTACCATCATGTAAAAAATTAAGGGGTTTTGTTTTACACTCACTTGGGGGGACAGTGCCCCCTAGGTTGCTGTCTCCAGCCTAAAAATGCCTATAATAATTTTTTTTGTTTATTTTTGGTTTTAGGTTCCATTTTACCCACAACGGGCCCCCATTTATCAAACATCGTCAATTTAATTTTTTAATATTGTTGTGTTTTTGATTGCAGACCATAACCTCTGTTTTTTGAATTCATGGTGGGGGGGTTTTCTACTTCAACCTGTTAAAATATTTCAAACCCCTTAATCTACAAAAGCCTGGTAGAAAATTTTTTGAACCTTACCAGTTGAAGAGGTATAGGTTCCATTTGGACTTTAACAGTATTGTCCAAAAGAAAAGGAGTGTTAAATTGAAGAAACCTTGTTCATTTCCCAAACTTTTAATTCTTTTGCCAGGTTGCTAATAGCTGATGCTATTATTTTAAAATTGGCCTCGTTGATAGGTTTAGTTTTTTTTTGTTTTTTTGGGAAAAAAGAAGAAACTTTTTAAAATTTTTTTCTTCTTTTCATTTAAATTTAAAAGGGGGGGAATTGCTCGGGTTTTTTGTTCCCTTGACATGATGGTGAAAAAAGGAAGGTTTTTTTTCCATGGAGGGGTTAGTGTTGTCTACCCAAAGTCGTTCTTATTTTTCACAGATAATTGCCTCAAAGTAACTTCAACAGTCTTCTGTGCATTTACATGATTTTAAATTTTTTCTATCTGCATTTTTGGGGAATTTTGGGTCATTGTTTTTGCCCATTTGCAAACAGTGTCATGTAGGAATATCTTTAATTTGGTTTTGGTGGGGACATACATCAAGAACAGCAAAGGACAGGAAACAAACCCCCGGGAAACTTTTGTTCCTCTTTTGTTTTTTCCCCCTGTGCCCCCTTTTTATACTCTCTCTGTCAAGTACAGTGGTACCCAGTTGATGGCCCCAAACCCCCCCTTTTATGTAAGTTTTTTTTTAAATGCTTTTGTAAGTGTATTTTGGGGGTCAAAAGGACTATTTATTTTACATTTTCAATGAGGATAAATTGTTTGAATGGCACTTGAACAGCATTGGGGAATGAAAAATATTTTAAAACCGGGGACCACTGTTTTTTATGCTTGAATTTTTTATAATTTCTGTTTTCCCCAGGGGTTAATTCTCAGGGAGACGCTGTATCAAATGCTTCTTGAAGGTTTTGAGTGGTTTTCCCCTTATATGAATCTATGATGCTGGTCTGTAGTGAACCTTGTCCTCTCCAGCTGATCTGAAAACTCTTCTGTCTCAATTTTTGCGGGAAAAAACCTGTCTGTTGCCTTGATTACTGGTATTATGCTTGCAGTTTCTCAATTTCTGGTATTCTTGTCTTTAATGTAATATTGAAAGTTTTGTTAGTGGCTTGGGCTTGTGCTCTCTTTTTGTGTTTAAAAAATGTCTTGTTGCTTTTCTTGACTATTCAGCTCCTTATGATATACAGGGCCTGAGTTTTATTAATCCATTCCCCAAATTTGAAAGGGGAAAATTATGAATTTAAACCATTTTCCCCATGAAATAATGGAAATCCAATTAACAGTTTCAGACACCAAAAAAATTAACAAAAAAAATTTTTTTGAGATTAAATATAGATTTAAAAAAGAAAACAATGACAAAAAAAAAACACTAAAAAATGGATAAATGAACATTTCCCACACTTACCTATATTGAAGACTTGTGGGTTTTTGGAACACGGTAGGAGGGGAGAGGGAGGAGAGAGGGAGGCGAGTTTTTTCTTCAATATGATCTAATATCATCTCTGGCTTATTTATCATCACAATTCATCAATATGGTTTTAAAATATTTAAAACATAGAAACATGATTTCTCTAGAATGAATAAATATATCATTAGGGGGAGGAGGGGTGCGGTGTTATTGTTGGTTTAAAGGGGGACAGGTGCATAAGGGTAGTGGAGGTGGCATCAGAAGCCACCACCACTATTCACACTGAAAAATTGTAATTTATAAATAAGAAATATTTACTTTAATTTATAAATAAGAAATCTTTACACTTACCTTGGGAGTTAGTTTTTAGTTATTTTTATGGGGGAGATGCTGGCAGGGTTTAGGTGGTAAGAAGGGCGGGCGTATGTTCAGTGGCCTTATATTCCTCCAACAACTTGGGGAAATTACTTTCTTCCTTTTCTATCGTTAATGTTTTAAATTACTTGCTACCCCGAAAACATTTTTGTGGCTGGGCTATGCCTTTTTCGACTTTTTTTGTTTTAGTATCGTTTTCGTGAACCCGAAAAGGGACATTCCCCCCTCTCTTTCCTCCTCCATTTGGTACTTTTCCAAGTTTTTTTTGAATTTGCGGCCCCCTTTTTTCCCAAAAAGGGTGGATTTGGTTTTTTTTGGGCCCCCTGGGGCTTATTTGCAGTTGAAGAAAAAAAACAATGGATTATTAGAAATGATCGTATGAACCTTTTGGGGAATGGTCTCCACTGACTGTGGTGGTTGCAGGCAGGCTGGCTTTGTTTGGCCACGGGTTTACAAAAATCCTGAAAAAAAATCATGAACCTTGAGTCTATTTTTGCTGAAAAAGGCATAAACCCCAAAATTTATGCCGATGCCGCTGAAGCTCGGGGTCCCGTTTTTTTACTCATTCATTTCCATGTCTCTTAATATTCCCTTTTGGGAAAATTCAAATTTCTTTAATATTCAAAATTTTCTATAATTCTTTTATCTTTTTTTAGTTTCCAGTTCCCCGGGGATTCATGTTTTATATTATTGAAGATATATAATACTGGGGTTTAAGAATAAGACAGTTGTGTAAAACCCCTTTTTATCTGTGTTGAAAATGTTTTACTTTGCAGCGGCTTTTCAGCTGCATAAAGGTATATAATGTTTGAGATGCAAAACCTGAATTTTGAGGTTATTGGTCCCCAGACTTGTGGGAGGTGGTCATGAAATGCAGCTACCACCCCAGCCCCACCCTGGGGTCGACAGAACACCAGATGATGCCATATTGTCTGTTTTCCCCC
This sequence comes from Cherax destructor, assembly GCA_009830355.1. Classification (NCBI taxonomy): domain Eukaryota; kingdom Metazoa; phylum Arthropoda; class Malacostraca; order Decapoda; family Parastacidae; genus Cherax; species Cherax destructor. Next base: position 217 of record WNWK01013002.1, on the reverse strand, counting down.
CGGTAGAACTGGGGGACCAAAAATATGAAAATAGGATCAAATAACAAGGGGGAAATTACTAGAATATGGGAGAATAGGGTGCGGTCTATTCTCTTGAAGCAGTGGTCCCCCTTTTCCCGAAAATTGTTCCCCGGTGCTCAATGATTCCAACAATTTACTTCCCCCCCAAAAAAGGAAGGGAAAAAAGAAACTATAATCATAGGGAAAAGGGGAAAAA
>WNWK01013001.1:0-57196 GCA_009830355.1 Cherax destructor | reverse complement strand
GGTATCCTAACCGTCTGTCCCCTTTGTTTTCAAAAGTAGGAAATTTTTGGGGTTTTGGATGCAATGGAGGACAAACAGAATGTAGTTAAAAAAACACATTTTACCAAAGCCTTTGACAAGTGAGATCAGGTAATAGCCAAAAATGCGTACTAAAGGAATAAATGGAAAAGGAGATTTTGTACAAAGAGTGGAAAAGGGTCAGCACCCCCCCCCCTTTTTGTCATACCCTTTGGGGAAAAGAGGAGTTAAACCACAGAACCACGCCTTCCTTAGCAGACCATACAGAATTTAGAGTGTGCGCCACTGATGACATTTAATTTTCAAAGGATATATAAACCAAGTTTTCCCAAAAGAAAAAAAAACCGAATGATGTTCAACAGGACAAATTCCATCTACTACGTTAGGAAAATTGAGGAAAAAAACAACAGTGTCATTATAAAACTGGAGGAAAAGGGTTTGGGGATGGATAATGAGAACCTTCAAAACAGGGATGCCGCCAATGATGATCCTCTTTGTCATTGTTCATCTAGGGGGAAACTGCGCAGAACACCCCCGTTTCATTTACCACAAATGGTAAATGAATGGTTCAGAAACCCGACATTTTTATCTTTACGGGGAATTTTTCATTGCCAAACCCCTTTTGGGCACGACCATTCCACATTGGAAATGTACACCACCCGACTGCTGAAACCTTCCTGCCTACGGTATATAAGTTTTCCCGCACATATGCTGATTCTTTTAAAAAATTGGGGGACTAAAAACACGACTCAAGGAAGGGACTGATTACCTCAAACTTCTCCTGATCTTCATGTTTCCCTTTTTGTATGGAGGGATGAAGCCACTGGGGGAAACGTTTCCTCAATAAAAAACCCCTGTTGCATATGTGCAAATTTTATCAAAAAATAGGTACCGGGTTGTTAGTCGACTGGGGGGGTCGATCCGGGGGGACAAGTTTAAACCCCCCAAGGAAATAAGACAGTCCTCGATGACGACTGATTTTTTGGGTTATCCGGGGCAAACCCTTGGGGGGGAAAAACCGAAGAAATCTTTTTCTTAAGACAGGCGAAACGAGATCTGAAGAATGTACAGAGGACCTTCACTGATGTACAAGTTCAAAAAACACCACAATTACCCAGAGCCAACGAGAAAGGTAAATCATAATTTCACCTGAAACCTAGGGGGACTGACCCCAAATCTGCACACAAATCACTCCCATAAAAGCAAAAAAACTTGACAGATGCAACATCCCCCCCAAGATAAGAAAGGGTAGTGGGGCAGAAAAAAAACACATTAAGAAGGGCCCAAGGTGTCCAACAGCCTCCCATCATTAACGGGGGTTCCCCCAACCCTTCTGTCTTCAAGAGGGAACACAGATACCAAAGGTGCAAACCCCTATAATTGTAGTTGGATTACGGGGGCCAGCAGTAACAACTTGGTTTACCACGACCTGATTACAGGGAGTTGGCATGGACCGGGCCGAGAGGGTGATCCCGGAACCCCCCCAGGTAGATTCCAGGTAGGTAGATGGAAGATGCAGTTTCTCGCCAGCTAAGGATTTCCAGGGCCCCCAAAACTTAAGTTTTGACAAGTTTTTACGAGCTGTGAAGGTGCAGTTTTGTACTGAAGCTTGTTTTTACACTTGTGTAGTATTATAAGTAATCCAGCTATGTTTATGTCCGACCCTTTGTTTTTTGACGTCAGAGGCCCACGGTGTGCGCGCCGGGAGGACTCCCCTCATTCCGACGCAGGGGAAAACTGGGGACAAGGGCTGGGATTCTCCTCACAGACTCCGTCAATATACCAGTCACCATCCCCCCGAGTGTTTCCCGACTACCTTTATATCCAAGAACCCCCCATAAAAAAGGTTCCCAACCAACTCGGAATTATGCCTGGGGAAAAGGGGCCCTTAGAACAGCAACACCCAGCCTAGAGTGTGGGGGACCTGAAGAGGTTTATTGGCTTGACACCCCTTTTTATCAATTCCAGCATATGGGGAATGCCCCCCAACATCCAGGAGAACCCCCGCATATGGGAGTATCATGCCCCTATCCTAGGGTAATCTCCAGCATACTGGGAGAATGCCCCATAATCCTGGGGGAACATTCCTTAATCCTAAGAGATCATACCCAATAACCGGGGGTCATTCCCCGTATCTTTGGCGTATCATGCCCCCCAGAACCTGGCGTATCATGCCCCGAGAATCCTGAGTGTCTACCTGAGAGAGTTCCGAGGGTCAACGCCCTGCTGCTCGGTCCCAAACCAGGCCTCCCGGTGGATGGCCTGATCTACAAGGCGTTGGTGCTAGCCACACTAAGTTCATGCCCCAGGGCAATCTGGGTGTATATCATGCCCCAGCATCCTGTGTGTATCATGCCCCATGCCCATGGTTGCGGTGATATGCCCATGCCCAGGTGGTATCATGCCCCATGCCCATGGTATGCTGCGTGTATCATGCCCCATGCCCATGGTATGCTGCGTGTATCATGCCCCATGCCCATGGTATGCTGCGTGTATCATGCCCCATGCCCATGGTATGCTGCGTGTATCATGCCCCATGCCCATGGTATGCCAGTATCATGCCATGCCCATGGTATGCTGTCATGCCCATGCCCATGGTATGCTGCGTGTATCATGCCCCATGCCCATGGTATGTGGTATCATGCCCCATGCCCATGGTATGCGTATCATGCCCTGGGCATGCTGGATGTATCATGCCCCGAGCATCCATTACCAGGATCAAGGCCGCAGGGTAGAGCGTGTGGCCGCAGGAATCTAGCGACATCTGGCACGCGTGTGCGCGCGCCCCAGGCTACCTTCCTACTACGGTCAGGATCCCTCCACGCCTCCCAAACCGTCTGCACGACTTCCTTCATCACATTCCCCCTTCAAACTTACCACTTCCTACAACACATTCCCACTTCCTCGTCCCCTTGCCAATAACTTGCCTAACACTCACACTGGTGTTTCAACTTTTAGTTCAGACTTAAGAGCTAAAAGTGTTAAGTGAAACCCAAATCTGGGTTAATTGTAAGAATTCGACGATGCCATCATCCAAGAGCAAACTATTGCTTTTTTTTTACGTCTGAAAATCAGAATGCCAGAATATTAATTTATTCGCCGATTAGACATTCCTGGGCAGTGTTTTGGTGGTGGGTCACGAGAGGGGCATTATGTGAATCTACATGGCATCTCCCCTTTACTACGTATACACACCGGCCATACCTTCCCACAGCATCCATACACACCATCCATATACCTCCCCCACAGTGACAGCCTGTACTGAGGTACAGCAAGACGGGTTGATGAACTGCATCTTCTGGGACTGCAGAAACCATTTGATGCAAAGCAACACCAGAGATTAGTCCAGAAATTAGAGAAACAGTCAGAGTTAAACGTCAGAATGTTCCAATGGGTCCTGGAGTACCTGAATGACAAGGCAGAGTAACAGTAATGAAAGAGCAACAAGTTGGGACCACTACTGTTTCTAATATACTTAAAACGATCTAACTGAGTCCTATGTGTCACTGTTTGTAGATGTAAAATTAATGAGAAGGATAAGAACAAGAGAAACCAATGATAAGCTGCAACATCTAAAAAAAAAAAGATATGGTCAAACACGTGGCTTCTAGAGTTAAACCAAACAAATGCAAGGGCATGCGAATAGGAGAAAGTGAGGGGAAAGACCTACAGAGTACAGCATGGGCGGAGAGAAGCGAGTAGAGAGAGACCTGTAAGTGAATATAACACCAAGCATATCGCCGGAAATACATAAACCCTATAACGCCAGCGGCATATGCAAGATTAGTAAACCTCAAAATAAGATTGGTTTAACAAAGCTGGATACATGAGCAGTGTGCTGATAGCTACATAGTGGAAACAGGCTCGCTGTTTCCCTCTCATATTATATCATATGATAGGTTACATACAGTGTTAAAATCCGTCAGCCTGAGATGGGAGACTTCAGCAGGACAATCAGGATATCGTCACGTATTCAAGGGTTTCGTTTAAACAGAGTTACTATTCTTTGGGAATTACTATTTCCAGGATAAATGGAATTTGTATGAGGATATATCCATCGCAATAGAAATTATGTATAAAGAAGAGAGGGAAAAAATGAAAGGGCCAATCATGGGTACGCGGACCCAGCATGGAGATCACACCTGGTCAAGTACGTGAAGCTCAAAGTACCAGAACTCAGAGGAATGTAGTATGAGGAAAGGTTGAATGAACTGAACCTAACGACTCTGGCAGAGAGGACAAGTGGAGACATGATTACGGTATACCAAATCCTAAGAGGAATTTATAAAAGCAGACAGGAACAGACTGTTTGAATTAAGAGAACCGGGATCAAGGGGACACAGATGGAAGCTGAAAACAAAGATGAGCCATTGGGATGTAAGGAAGTATTTCTTGAGACTCATGGTGGTTGAAAAGTGGAATGACTTGGATGAGGCAGTGGTGAAGGCAAACTCAATACACACCTTGAAAAGTAAATATGATAAGGTTCAAGAGACCAGAAATTAGTGATGATAATTCATGAAATCTAGGAGGGAAGGGGGCCAGGAAGCGAAACGTCGACCACTACAAATAACTCGGTGAGTACGTTATCGGTTGAAATAAATGGTATAAAATACCAACACAATGGAAAAATAAACACATAAGCAGTATAATGTGATCCTTTATTGACAACGTTTCGCCCACACAGTGGGCTTTATCAAGTCACAAACAGATCTGTTATCCATACATACTTTCCTATCACCACCCATGCACACTTTCCCCACACACACACCTCACACTACACACACCTCACACTACACACACCTCACACTACACACACCTCACACTACACACACCTCACACTACACACACCTCACACTACACACACCTCACACTACACACACCTCACACTACACACACCTCACACTACACACACCTCACACTACACACACACACACATACATACACACATACACACACACACACACACACACACACACACACACACACACACTGGAGTTTTATGATAAGGTAACAGAAGTAAGACACGAGAGAGAGGGGTGGATAGACTGCATTTTTGACTGCAAGAAGGCGTTCGACACAGTTCCTCACAAGAGGTTTGCAAAGCTAAAGGATCAGGCACACGTAACAGGAAAAACACTGCAATGGATCAGAGAATATCTGACAGGGAGGCAACAACGAGTCATGGTACGTGACGAGATGTCAGAGTGGGCACCTGTGACGAGTGGAGTTCCACAAGGGTCAGTCCTAGGACCTGTACTGTTTTGGTATATGAATGACATAACGGAAGGGATAGACTCAAAGTGTCCCTGTTTGCAGATGATGTGAAGTTAATGAGAAGAATAAAATCAGTCGAGGATCAGGCAGGACTACAAAGAGACCTGGACAGGCTGCAAGCCTGGTCCAGTAACTGGCTCCTTGAATTTAACCCTGCCAAATGTAAAGTCATGAATATCGGGGAAGGGCAAAGAAGACCGCAGACAGAGTATAGTCTAGGTGGCCAAAGACTGCAAGCCTCACTCAAAGAAAAAGATCTTGGGGTGAGTATAATACCGAGCACATCTCCTGAGGCACACATCAATCAGATAACTGCTGCAGCATACGGGCGGCTGGCAAACCTAAGAATAGCGTTCCAATACCTCACTAAGGAATCATTCAAGACTCTGTATACCATATACGTCAGGCCCATACTGGAGTATGCAGCACCGGTTTGGAACCCACACCTGGTCAAGCACGTCAAGAAATTAGAGAAAGTGCAAAGGTTTGCAACAAGACTAGTCCCAGAGCTAAGGGGATTGTCCTACGAAGAAAGGTTAAGGGAAATCGGCCTGACGACACTAGAGGACAGGAGGGTTAGGGGAGACATGATAACGACATATAAAATACTGCGAGGAATAGATAAGGTGGACAGAGACAAGATGTTCCAGAGGGGGACACAGAAACAAGGGGTCATAATTGGAAGTTGAAGACTCCTATGAGTCAAAGGGATGTTAGGAAGTATTTCTTCAGTCATAGAGTTGTCAGGAAGTGGAATAGCTTAGAAAGCGACATAGTGGAGGCAGGAACCATACATAGTTTTAAGACTAGGTTTGATAAAGCTCATGGAGCAGGGAGAGAGAGGACCTAGTAGCAATCAGTGAAGAGGCGGGGCCAGGAGCTATGACTCGACCCCTGCAACCACAAATAGGTGAGTACAAATAGGTGAGTACACACACACACACCACCACCACCACCACCACTCACTACATCTCGTGGCCGCCAGGAACACACTATGGAATTTTGCTGCATAAATTAAAATGTGGAGGAGCCTCGAGCACCAGTCCAGGAAATATGCCACGAATTCTTGAGGGTTTTGTACTGGCCATCTCATACCTCTGAGGCCACGTTCCTCACGACGCCTCCCGCCCACCGTTGTCATGGCAACATCTCCAACAACTCCTTCATACATAACAAAAAAGGCACAATACCGTGACTGGAACAATACACACACAACCCGCACATATAAAAGAGAGGAGCTTACGACGACGTTTCGGCCCGACTTGGACCATTTACAAAGTCACACTAACACACAGAGACAGAGGAAGGGTATTTATAGGCAGGCAGACAGGGGAGGGTACAAGAGAGTGGGGAAATGTAGGAGTAGTGGTAGTAGTGGTAGTAGTAAAGGTAGTAGTAAAGGTAGTAGAGTAGACAGTCATATGGGAAGGAGCACTGCTATGAGGCTAGCGGCTTTTTATAATTCTTACGGGTTTACCGCTTTACCAGTATTATTAACAAATAATAATAATAATAATATTATTATTATTAACAAAACGTGATTTTTTATGTTTTGCTAAGGATGCATCATGAAGTGTCAATCAAACGAGGGTCACTAGAGACGTCAATACAGCTGAACGTGGCAAACTGAATTATACCAAGTTTCTGTATTTGTTGTATTACCCGCCAGTGTGTTAACAAGTACTCTGGGGCAATGGGAGAGGGAGGTCAGTGTGGGAATACTCGTATTTAACACTGTCTAGTGAGGGAGATAGGAAGGTAAGGAGGGAGACAGGAGGGGAATGAGAGGGACCGGAGGGGAATACGGGGGACCGGGGAGAAAGGAGAGAAACAGGGGGGGGAGAGAAGGGAGAGAGGAGAGGAAGGAGGAAGACAGGAAGGGAAGGAGGCTATCTACCTGTAGGGTGTTCCACGCCTCACGGTGGATAAGGGGCCTGATCAACCAGGCTGTTACTGCTGGCCGCACGCAATTCAACGTACGCACCTCAGCCCGGCTGGTCAGGTATTGACTTAAGGAATCTGTCCAGTTCCCGCTTGAAGACAGCCAGGTAAGGAGGAAGACAGCCAGGGAAGGAGGGAGACAGCCAGGGAAGGATGGAGACAGCCAGGGAAGGAGGGAGACAGCCAGGGAAGGAGGGAGACAGCCAGGGAAGGAGGAAGACAGCCAGGGAAGGAGGAAGACAGCCAGGGAAGGAGGAAGACAGCCAGGGAAGGAGTGAGACAGCCAGGGAAGGAGGGAGACAGCCAGGGAAGGAGGGAGACAGCCAGGGAAGGAGGGAGACAGCCAGGGAAGGAGGGAGACAGCCAGGGAAGGAGGGAGACAGCCAGGTAAGGAGGAAGACAGCCAGGGAAGGAGGGAGACAGCCAGGGAAGGAGGGAGACAGCCAGGTAAGGAGGGAGACAGCCAGGTAAGGAGGGAGACAGCCAGGGAAGGAGGGAGACAGCCAGGGAAGGAGGGAGACAACCAGGGAAGGATGGAGACAGCCAGGTAAGGAGGAAGACAGCCAGGTAAGGAGGAAGACAGCCAGGTAAGGAGGGAGACAGCCAGGTAAGGAGGGAGACAGCCAAGGAAGGAGGGAGGAGAGCAGACGGAGAGTGCCAGTCCATGACTTACGAGTGCTACACTATCATTCTTCACACATGAAAAACGTGCAATTTTTACGATACACATCACTGCCAAAACACCCCGCTGAAAGATGCATACTCTCCGTCATTACCATGTGGTGCTGACAGATGACCCTGGGGCTGACAGATGACCCTGGTGCTGACAAATGACCCTGGTGCTGACAAATGACCCTGGTGCTGACAGATGACCCTTGCGACAGATGACCTGGTGTGACAATGACCCTGGTGTTGACAATGACCCTGGTGTTGACAGATGAAACTAGTGCTGAGATGACCTTGGTGCTGACAGATGACCCTGGTGTTGACAGATGAAACTAGTGCTGAGATGACCTTGGTGCTGACAGATGACCCTGGTGTTGACAGATGAAACTAGTGCTGAGATGACCTTGGTGCTGACAGATGACCCAGGTGTTGACAGATGACCTTGGTGCTGACAGATGACCCAGGTGCTGACAGATGACCTTGGTGCTGACAGATGACCCTGGTGTTGACAGATGACCCTGGTGCTGACAGATGACCCTGGTGCTGACAGATGACCCTGGTGCTGACAGATGACCCTGGTGCTGACAGATGACCCTGGTGCTGACAGATGACCCTGGTGCTGACAGATGACCCTGGTGCTGACAGATGACCCAGGTGCTGACAGATGACCCTGGTGTTGACAGATGACCCTGGTGCTGACAGATGACCCTGGTGCTGACAGATGACCCTGGTGCTGACAGATGACCCTGGTGCTGACAGATGACCTTGGTGCTGACAGATGACCTTGGTGCTGACAGATGACCCTGGTGTTGACAGATGACCCAGGTGCTGACAGATGACCCAGTGCTGAGATGACCTTGGTGCTGCAAGATGCACCAGATGACGCAGGTGTTGACAGATGATCCTGACGCTGATAGATGACTATGGTGCTGTTAGATAGCCCTCGTGCTGACAGATGGCCCCTGGTGCTGATAGATGACCTTGGTGTCTACAGATGACTTTGGTGCTGACAGATGACCATGGTGCTGTTAGATAGCTCTCGTGCTGACAGATGGCCCCTGGTGCTGATGACCTTGGTGTCTACAGATGACCTTGGTGCTGACAGATAGCCCTGGTGCTGACAAATGGCCCTGGTGCTGCCAGATGACCTTGGTGCTGGCAGATGAACTTGATGCCGACAGATGACCTTGGTGCTGACATGACCCACCCATGCTGTGAGAACCACACCCTGATATAAACCCCGTTATTACTACTGCAATAACAGTAGGTATAAACCTCGGCATTAGTACTGCAATAAAAATAGGTATAAACTCCATTATTAGTACTGCAACATGTGTGATCCCGCACACAAACACACACACACTTGTATGATAAAGCTCATGGAGTAGGGAGAGTGTGGACCTAGCGGCGACCAGTGAAGAGGCGGGTCCAGGAGCTATGAATCGACCCTGCAACCACAATTAAGTGAGTACGATTAGGTGAGTGTACACACACACACACACGCCGCCAGGTTCACCTCAACATGTATTTCCTCAACGCTTGTAGCCAAACAAACGATGTACACCTTTAAAAGAATCAATGGAACTCTTGACGTAACTTTTCCTTCCTCTGAATTAATCAAGATAAGGAGCAGTGATATGTTGCTTCAGATGTTGTATTTATGTGCTCCCAGAGTGGCAACAGCAGTGTTGCCATAAAGGCACTGATAGTTTTCATCTTAAAATTCTATCCAAACTGATTTGGTATTTAGAAAGGTAATTAGCTGAGAATGCAGTGATTGATGCTTCCTAAGTGCTTCACGTGGATGAAGTTTGGTGTGGTATGTGGGAGAAGTGGAGTTGAGGGAGGTTACTGGCGGTGTGGTAATGGTGCATTCCTGAGAGAGGCCAGCCTCCCAGCCTCCCCACCAGCTCTGATGCTAATGGTTTACTCTCTCACTACTACTTCTACTATACCTCCACCACCAGTACACTAACCACTTCCATCATCACCACCACAGCCATTGAGGGATAACGTATGTAAATAATTTCGACCGTGTGTGAATTAAGTATATACACACATACACTCAGTATACCTGGAGAGAGTTCCAGGGGTCAACGCCCCTGCGGCCCGGTCTGTGACCAGGCCTCATGTTGGATCAGAGCCTGATCAACCAGGCTGTTACTGCTGGCCGCACGCAGTCCAACATACGAACCATTATTATTATTATTATAATCAAATAGAAGCGCTAAACCACAGGGGTTATACAGCACATACGAACCATAGCCTGGCTGATCAGGTACCGACTTTAGGTGCCTGTCCAGTGCCTGCTTGATGACAGCCAGGGGTTTGTTGGTAATCCCCCTGATGTATGCTGGGAGGCAGTTGAACAGTCTTGGGCCCCTGACACTTATTGTGTTGTCTCTCAACGTGCTAGTGGCACCCCTGCTTTTCACTGGGGAGATGTTACATCGCCTGCCGAGTCTTTTGCTTTCGTAGGGAGTGACTCTCGTGTGCAAGTTTGGTACTAATCCCTCGATGAATTTTCCACGTGAATATAATAATGTATCTCTCCCGCCTGCGTTCTAGGGAGTACAGGTTTAGGAACTTCAAGCGTTCCCAGTAATTGAGGTGGTTTATCGGTTATGCGTGCCGTGAAGGTTCTCTGCACATTTTCTAGGTCAGCAATTTCACCTGCCTTGAAAGGTGCAGTTAGTGTGCAGCAATATTCCAGCCTAGATAGAACAAGCGACCTGAAAAGTGTCAACATGGGCTTGGCATCCCTGGTTTTGAAGGTTCTCATTATCCATCCTGTCATTTTTCTAGCAGATGCGATTGCTACGGTGTTATGGTCCCTGAAGGTGAGATCCTCTGACATGATCACTCCCAGGTCTTTGACATTAGTTTTTCGCTCTATTGTGTGGTTGGAATTTGTTTTGTACTCCAATGAGATTTTACCTCACATTTTCCATATCTGAGTAATTGAAATTTCTCATCATTGAACTTCATATTGTTTTCTGCAGCCCATTTAAAAATTCGGTTGATGTCTGCTTGGAGTCTTGCAGTGTCTTCAACGGTGGACACTGTCATGCAGATTCGGGTGTCATCTGCAAAGGAAGACACTGCACTGTGGCTTATATCCCTGTCTATGTCCGATATGAGGATGAGGAACAGGATGGGAGAGAGTACTGTGCCTTGTGGAACAGAGCTTTTCACAGTAGCTGCCTCAGACTTTACTCTGTTGACTACTACTCTTTGTGTTCTACTTGTTAGGAAATTATAGATCCATCTACCAACTTTTCCTGTTATTCCTTTATCACGCATTTTGTGTGCTATTACACCATGGTCACACTTGACAAAGGCTTTTGCAAAATCTGTGTATATAACATCTGCATTCTGTTTGTCTTCTAGAGCATCCAGGATCTTGTCGTAGTGGTCCAGTAGTTGGGACAGACAGGAGCGACCTGCTCTAAACCCATGCTGCCCTGGGTTGTGTAATTGATAGGTATCTAGATGAGTGGCGATCTTGCTTCTTAGAACCCTTTCAAAGATTTTTATGATATGGGACGTTAGCGCTATTGGTCTGTAGTTCTTTGCTATTGCTTTACTGCCCTCTTTGTGGAGTGGGGCTATGTCTGTTGTTTTTAGGATCTGCGGGACGACCCCAGTGTCCATGCTCCCTCTCCATAGGATGTTAAAAGCACGTGATAGGGGCTTCTTGCAGTTCTTGATGAACACGGAGTTCCATGAGTCTGGGCCTGGAACGGAGTGCATGGGCATGTCATTTATTGCCTTTTCGAAGTCATTTGGCGTCAGGGTAATGTTAGATAGGTCTTCGACTTTCAGTCTGGTTAGCGGCTCGCTAAAAACTGAGTCATACTGGGACTTTAGTAACTCACTCATTTCCTTGTTGTCATCTGTGTAGGACCCATCCCGATTAATTAGGGGCCTAATACTGGATGTTGTTCTCGACTTTGATTTGGCATAAGAAAATAAATACTTTGGGTTTCTTTCAATTTCATTTATGGCTTTTAGTTTTTCCCGTGTTTCTTGATTCCTTCAAGATTCCTTTAGTTTTAATTCGATGTTTGCTATTTCTCTGACCAGTGCCTCTTGTAGCCGCTCCGTTATTCTTTGTCTTTGTCTTTGCCTTTGCCTGTATAGGGAGCGCCTCTCTTTCTAGTTTACATCATCTCCTTTTCCTTAAGGGAATTTGCCTTGAGCAAACCTTAAGTGCCACAGAGTTAATTTGTTCTAGACATAGGTTAGGATCCGTGATGCTTAGGCTATCTTCCCAGTTTATATCATTTAGGACTTGGTTTACTTGTTCCACCTTATGTTTTTGTTATTGAAGTTGAATTTGGAGAAGGCTCCCCCGCGACTGATCACATTTTGTCGATCTGGGGCTCCCCGCAAACATGTCTGGACCTCTATTATGTTGTGATCTGAGTATATTGTTTTTGATATGATGACATTTCGTATCAGATCATCATTGTTGGTGAAGATGAGGTCCAGCGTATTCTCTAATCTTGTAGGCTCTACTATTTGCTGGTTTAAGGTGAATTTGGTGCAGAGATTTAAAAGTTCATGTGTGTGCGAGTTTTCATCTGAGCTGCCTCCTGGTGTTATCTCTGCTACCACATTGTTTGCAATATTCCTCCATTTTAGGTGCCTTAGGTTGAAATCCCCCAGGAGCAAGATGTTGGGGGCAGTAGCTGGAAGATTTTCCAGACAGTTGTCAATTTTCAGAAGCTGTTCCTGGAATTGTTGGAACGTTGCATCCGGAGGCTTGCATACAACCACGATGACCACGTTTTGATTCTCGATCTTTACTGCTAATACTTCAACTACATCATTTGAGGCATTTAGTAGTTCTGAACATATAAGTGACTGTGATATACAGGCCAACCTTCTTCCCCCTTTTGCCTGTTCACTCTGTCACATCTGTATAGGTTGTAGCCAGGGATCCATATTTCATTGTCCAAGTAATCCTTTATGTGGGTCTCTGTGAAAGCCGCAAACATAACATTTGTCTCTGTAAGAAGTCCACGGATGTAAGGTATTTTGTTGTTCGTTGCTGGTTTTAGACCCTGTATATTTGCAAAGATGAATGTCGTTGGAGTGGTGGTATTGGTGGTATGGGGGGGGGCTTTTTTCCTGGCACTAATATCTGTTGTTCTGGAGTGGGGGCCATTGACAGTGATTCCACTCTAGAAATTATTGCAGTTGGCGTACGATTTCTGTCATTTCCTGCCAGCTTTTTTTCCTTCCTGGCGCTAAAAAACCTCTCCGGAGTGACTGTGGCTACCCAGGTTTTGCCATGGTCTAGATGTTCTGTGTCGTCTTGTACCCTTTAGGTGGTGTGCCTGGCAATATAAGTTATAGCACTGTCTTTCCTGAACTGATGAGTGGCACTTTTCAGGGTGGAAAAGCTTACAGGACGGAAGGTTGCATTTTCCTGTTGTCATATGGGCACGGCATTTTCTGGGGTGGTCTTAATTGCATGTCCCATCTGCTTTCGCAGATATTCCATGCCTGCAGATACCAAGTGCATAATATTCACATAGGCCTGGTTTCCGTTTGCCCTGGTTTTTTGTGACTGTGTTCCCCATTGTATTCCCTATTGGTGCGTGTATTCCTGTCTCATTTCTATCTTCATCAGTTGTTTCTGGTAATTTATCTTCAGTATTTCCTGGGGCATCCTCCTGTTTACTATCTACCGTGGTATTGCTATTTTGTAACATTGGTTTTTGTGTGTCCTTGTCTACACCTGTTTCCCCACTAGAGCTCCTGTCCCCCTTCAGGTCACCATCATTTATATTTCCGTTCTTACAGTTATTGTCTACCAGGGCAACATCTGTACCAGGGGCAATAGCACCAGGCCCAGATTTTTTACTTTCCCAACTGTTATAGAATGAAGGCCGATTTGATGTTGTCATCTTTTAATATCAATGTGATTTTATTCCACAGTTCGGTCTCATTTGGGCATACCCAAAAACACTTCCCTGGTTTAATATCTCATGTAGTAGATTCCTGAATGCCTGCACAAGGAGCGTGGCTCCATTTACCACAGAAGGTGCATGTAATCCATCCAGTGGAACATTTGTTTGTTTGATTGCATGCTACACAGGTTTTCATGATTGATTTTGTTGCTTGTTTTACTGTATATTCTACTAATAACTTCCCTGAAGTGGTGATCCGTCTATTTGTATCGTATCTATTTTATTTGCATGTGTAAGTGTTTGGGACAACCTTACTGCTTTAAGTTATTGTTTGGGTGTTTGATAAGGCCACCTAAAACCCTGTCCGCTTATTGAATCCGGTCGAGGATACCAGTTTTGAATCCGGTCATTGGTGTCCTTATTTCTTGGATCTGACAAAATCCAGTATCACTTATTTTAATGAATCCTGTAGGGTTTATTTGGGTTACGTGAGACAGACCACTGGAAGATGATTAAACAGAGTAATAATGATCAGTTTGATACAAAAAGTATAACTTGCGTGTTGGAGAAAAAAAACCCGGTGCTTCTGGCAGCTCCTACTATGACGGACGGCCGTACCTCTGGCACCCTGTTTACTTCTGGCACCCTGGTTAACCTCAGCACCCTGGTTTACCACCTGGGGTTTTAGGCACTTATGGATTACTGTACTGGGTTTAGTTTTTCTATTTTTTTTCTACCTCCACCACAACACTGCTGTTTTTCACTATGGTTGACTGGATGATATATGGTCTTATGTTGTTGAAATCGTTCACTGACAACTCGACACTGTTTATCGTATTTTTTTCGAGCTGGACACTTTACGTGTTTCCTCGAGATTGTGCACCTATTCGTATTTCAATAGAAATTCTTTTATATCAATGTAATCACTAGATTTTGGTCAGGTACACTAGCAGTTTAAAGATTATCAATACAGCTGACCTGCGTGGTAAGGACCCGGCGACTGCTGGCAACTGATTTCAAACACGAAACTCGTTAGGCCTAACACTTCAGCTTTAGTTTTCACTTTAACATTTATTAACTTATCTGTATACTATGTCACCACTGCGATATTCACTAAAACAGTTATATCTACACCCTATTTTCAGGGAGACTTTCCTTCCTCTGACAAATATTTGTTCTATTTTGTTATTTCACACGGCACTTAAGCCGATGGTTCCCCTCTGGGAGTATGGCTCTACTATGTTCTTGCACACTAATTCCCTTTTTTGACTCAGTATAACTGTTTTCTGCCTGATAAGTTCCGAGCACTGGAGGGATGTACCTTATAAGATCACTGGCACAGTTTTAAAGTTTAGCACGTAAAAGAGACCGCGAAAAACTCGAAAAAACACGAAGCAAGGCGACACGGCCACTTTATTAGGCACACCTTCTCATTAATGCAAATATCTAATCAACCAATCACGTGACAGCACCTCAATGTTAAGAGGCTCAGTCGTAGTTCAGGATAAACAAAAGAATGGGGAAGAAAAGAGATTAAGTGATTCTGACCGTGGAATGATGATGCCAGATAGGGTAATTTGAGTTTCTCAACCTGTAGCTGTCCTGAGATTTTCTTGCACAACAGTCTCTAGAGTCTACAGAGAATGCTATGAAAACACAAAACATCCAGTGAATGGCAATTCTGTGGGCGAAAACTCGTCGTTAAGAAGAGAGGTCAGAGCAGAATAGCTAGAATACTTCAAGCTGACAGGAAGGCAGCAATAACCATGCGTTACGACGGTGGTATTCAGAAGGACATCTCTGAACGCACAACACGTCGAACCCTAAAGTGGATGAAATATAGTAGCAGAACACCACACTAGGTTCCGCTCCTGCCTGCTAAGAACATGAAACTGAGGCTACAGTGGGCACAGGCTCACCAAAATTTAACAGCTGAATAATGGAAAAACGTCGTCTGGTCTAATTTGATGTAAACCTTTGGAATGTGGTAGAAATCTGCAGCAACTGCTTGATGCTATCACGTCAACATGGACCAGGATCTGTTAAGGAATATTTCCAGCACCTTGTTGAATCAATGCCACGAAGAATTCAGGGTGTTCTGGGGGCAAAGGGGAACCCTACCCAATACTAAAGGGTGTACCTAATCAAGTGCCCACTTGATTAGGTATATATATATATATAAAGAGAGAGAGAGAGAGAGAGAGAGAGAGAGAGAGAGAGAGAGAGAGAGAGAGAGAAAGAATTCTTCAACAGGAAAGTTAGTGGAACAAAAAAATTTCCCATTTCTGGAGAATGTCATGCAGCACGGGAGGATGATACGTAGTAATAAGACCACAGAACTCACAGAGAAAACGTAGTAATAAGACTACAGAACTCACACTAAACATAAGAAACGCAGTAATAAGACCACAGAACTCACACTAAACATAAACGCAGTAATAAGACCACAGAACTCACAATAAACAGAGGAGACATAGTAATATATTAACAGTATACTAAGATATATATACTTAGACATAATAGCAGACGTTATTTAAAATTTATTTTAAGTCAAAATAGAGAGAGTTCTCACAACAAGGGTGAATTATTATTATTATAATCAAAAAGAAGCGTTGAACCCAAGGGTGAAAAACGTGCTCAGTGTAAAGTTCTCATACTGTCGAAGTAATACCCCAATGCCAGACGTGTCTCGCGCGTATATTAGCGTATACTTAAAAGTGGGTCTATTTAAATGCAATCTAAAGAACGAGAAATAAAAGATCGTTCGGAAATTGACGCATGGTAACGCTCTAAGTTAAGGACTCGTCACAGAACTGTTACAAAAAATATATAAAACTGTTACACAACTTGTAATCAAAGCTATATTTACAGTCACGAGTCAGACTCAACCTGGAACAAGTACTGAGCATAATACCACATTAATAAATAACCAGGAAAAGACAAGATACAGAAGAAATTTGTATTTGGACAAAGTTTCGATCTGTGTAGAGTTGCATCATAACTTGATAAAGCTTTACAAAGAGCGAAAACTTGTTCCAATAAAAACTTGTACTGGTACATTTCTTTTAATTTAAAATAATATAAATCTTGTACGAAAGATGGCTACCACTCGTACAACACGTAGTACATGTCTTATACAGAGCTACCACTTGTACAACACGCAGTACATGTCTTATACAGAGCTACCACTCGTACAACACGTAGTACATGTCTTATACAGAGCTACCACTTGTACAACACGTAGTACGTCTTATACAGAGCTACCACTTGTACAACACGTAGTACGTCTTATACAGAGCTACCACTTGTACAACACGCAGTACGTCTTATACAGAGCTACCACTTGTACAACACGTAGTACATGTCTTATACAGAGCTACCACTTGTACAACACGTAGTACATGTCTTATACAGAGCTACCACTTTTACAACACGTAGTACATGTCTTATACAGAGCTACCACTTGTACAACACGTGGTACAACAGGATTATCCACTTGTACACCACGTGATCCAGCATACTGGTCTTCAGTAATAACACATGTCACACTAAAACATGGCACAAACTGAGTCAGTCTTTCAGCGCTGACAGTAGATAAAACAACGTAAGGATGCCAACATCACCCCATAAGGCCTTAGGCTCTATTTCCTGTTCCAATGTAGGTTTTTGCTGACTAAATCATCCGTTTATAACTTTCCTCCCTCCCTCCCCTCCCTCTCCCCCTCTCTCTCTCTCTCTCTCTCTCTCTCTCTCTCTCTCTCTCTCTCTCCCCCTCTCTCTCTCTCTCTCACACACACACACACACCTGCAACAACAACTAGGTGAGTACACACACACACATACCTGCAACAACAACTAGGTGAGTACACACACACACACACGCTATTACAAAAGTTTGAGAAGAGTAGAGCAAGTGGAAGCGAACACAATGGGGAGATGACTGCCCGGGCCTGTTATGCAACCCTCAGGAATGCTGGGACTCCATCTGTGGTGGTGTGGTCGTAGCGGCCTGTGTGCTTCTCCCACCACCACCACCACACCACCAACACTCCCCACTACAAGAACAACAAACATTTACTACAAATCGCATCTTTATGTACAGTACAACACCACAACTGAAACAACCAACACCATACACCACTACCAACATTACTACGTACAAGCACTACCCTTACCAACACAACTACAAACATCACCAGAAAGGCACACCATTACTTCGACCAACACCATCACCCTGGATGGAAAGCATTGTTGGGGACATCAGAGGAAGAGTTCAAGTGAGGGTGTGAATTAGGTTTTGAGAGGCAGGGACTGGAGCATCCAGCTGGCATGTGAGAGTGAGTGTTGTAACCCGTCCTCCACCGTAAATTACCATCGTGTGGTTTCCAACTATGCAAGCGACCGCGATGTCTTCCCCGCTACCAGTTGAAACCCACACTTTCGAGACCAAACTTCTGACCACGTTTAGGTCCGTCCTGGAACATTATTTAGTTAAATAAACCTAACATTCTTGATATTTTTTATTATTATGGGAAAGTCGTACATCCTTCGGGCCCTCCAGCACCTGGCAAATGGGAGTTAAAGAGGTTTGTATTTCTAGCTGACGAGCCGTTCAAGAGCTTCAAGGCACTCAACCCTTGATGGGAGCTTAATGGTACACCTTGAGAATATTAGCCTCGTACATGATACTAAGGTTGTCGACGTCATTTAAGTGTTGAAAGCATCATTCAAGTCCAACTAGGATGAGTTTTTTTTTTTAAGAAAAATTGAATACATCAGCTGTGTGCTACTATCTTATTCTATATGACGATTATAGTGGGAAAGAAATAACTATGGGTAGACGAAGTTCACGATGAGTCATGTATGCTTCTATACCTCGTCCACATGAAGATGAGACAGGACGAACGAACCAAGAGTGAGGCGCATACTCTTTGTTAGAATGAACTTGAACTTCATTGTTTTGAAGCTAGTCAAGTTACTGATTGGCTTCAAAACAGTCAAGATATTGAGATTTGACGAGGCATCATTGGTCTTCCATTGAGAGTACATCAGATATCAAAGTTTCTAGAAGAAGAATGCTCCTACACAGACCAAACCTTTACCTAGCTGCATTTTCATTTCTTCATCAAAGGCTGCAAGAAACAAGCCCTTCGCATCATCGACTTTCCAGTTTCCACGCACCAACATCACTCTTCACCATCAGCTAAGTTGCCCGAAACATCAGCAAAACACTCACACAGTGCAACCAGTACATCCATCAAAGGCTTCACCAAGACCAAACTGAAGAACCCTGAACCAGTCTAAACAGAAGCTTAAATTATTCCACGCGGAGGCTGTCTCAAGGTTATCTAGTGAAAGAGTTAAAAAACAAACACACCTACAAAAAATGAACACATCTACATGTACAAATGAAACAACCTAAACAAAACATGTATGCAACACTGAAATACCAGCAGCTACTTGATGAAGCGGAACGATACCCACTTAGTGAGTACGGAACCAAATACTAGTCAGTGAAAATGCCTACTAAAAACAGCATTAACATCCGTTTCAAATAGTTACACAAACAAAGGCAACTTCGTTATCTCTGAAATATTAGCACGAATCTTCCTTAAAGTGACAGACTCGACCGTCACCTGACGATAAGTCATTTCTACTACTTTTACAACTACTCCTACGACTTCGTGATTATGCTCTATCCTCTACCCTACCAAGTTCACATCATATACCCTCTGTGCCCTTGAATCGCTTGTACTGGCACGATACAACTCTTAGTGAGCGAAACGTACCCGCAAATGACTCGGTTACTCTTGTGTCCGTATACTTGAACTTACTCGTTTTGTCAAGAGGTGAGGTGCCATACCCAATCAAAAGGCACCTAGAATGTCCAGTGCAACTGTGCAATTGATCTTAGATTCATCTGGAGACTTAAGCCACATAATGAAGCTTTCTTGTTCACCTTCTCAACCCCTCCTCTCTTCCCCTCCCTCCATCCTTCTTCAATATTTTCTAATAAAAAATCCCTCTCTACCTAACCCTCCTCCCTCTTTGCTCCTCTTAATAGGGTAGCAGCACATGGCTGATCTTTATAATTTTGATGAATAAAAAGGAAAAAAAAATTCTTTCTTTCCACCTTCCCTCTCTCTCTTCCTCCCTCCCTTCTCTCTTTTTCCCCCTCTCTCTTTTCCCTCTCTCTTTCCCTCTCTCTCTCCCCCTCTCCCCTCTCTCTCTCTCTCCCCTCTCTCTCTCCCCCTCTCTCTCTCTCCCCTCTCTCTCTCCCCCTCTCTCTCCCCCCTCTCTTCCCTCTCTTTCCCCTCTCTCTCTTTTCCCTCTCTCTTTTCCCCTCTCTCTTTTCCCCTCTCTCTTTTCCCCCCTCTCTCTCTCCCTCTCCTTCTTTCCTAGTACCATTAAAGGAACCAGCTTATTAACCCAGCTTAAAGTTCGGTTTCCTTCAATAATCTTATAAACATAGACAACAGTTATTATTATGAATCTTACAGCGCCTGGGAATGGCAGGTAATAAGACTGGATCCCAGGAAAGATAGGGAAGATGTAATTCCTTGAAATAGATACACATCTCTCGGTACATATACGCAGATAGTACACACTTCTCGGTGTAAATACGCATATAGTACACGCTTCTAGGTGTATAAACAGAGATATATACCTCTCGGTGTATATAAAATGCCACTGGTTGGTTGGTTTGGTGTATGGGGTTTAAAGACTATCAACTACATGAAGGTTTATAAAGATTCCATATCACTTGTTCACCACTAATCAAGTATATGCTAATCCCTAATCTGTCTCATTCACACACACACGGGAAGTACATACTATGCAAGTAGTCCTGCCTGAGCATAATTCAACCAATATTTTCTCTAGCCGAGTCAACCTTGTAGATGTTGACGGCGCGGAATCATGCAGGATGCACCGAGGTAATTACTTACTCTGCAACTATTCGTCACAACTGTACACTTCCTTCAGTAGGAGTCCACGCAAAAGGTTGGAAGTCTTAAAGCAATAATTTCCTCTTTCATTGTATGTCCAAAAATAGTGTGAAGATACTGCTGGTTGTTGCTCTTTAATGGTCACGACGGCTTAAGCAGTACTGATGATGATGCTAAACCAGTCTCTCGCATCATTCGAATCCAGTGAACAAGTTTTTAAGTGAGCTCGAATCCTCCAGTCTCGCTGCACAAGCTTGAAATGAATAAGTTGTGTACTTTGTAAAGGGTTTTGACCTGTGAGACATGTCAGCCCTCTGGTAATAACAGAGGCAAAACACACATGAACACCCAAGGTAAACCGTATTAACAAAAAAGAAAAAAAACTACAAGCAGCACGAGCAAAGAAGTTTGGAGATTTGAAGAGCGTCTTGACCCAGTAGACGCTCGTAATGAACTCCAGTCTATTTAGAAGCACATGTCGAAATTGTTATGCATTCTGTTACCATATATGTGTGTATGAAGCTCCTCACAATGACAAACTAAACTAATGTGACAATGAGAGTGCACAATGCTACACTGCGAGCTGACAACGATAATATTACGACTCATGAATGACACTCGGCAAATTCATGAACACTGGGACTCGATTCTGAATGAGTCCACCTGAGCAGCACACAGCAGTGCAACCAGAAGGGATTTCGGGAGTTAACGCCCCGCGGCCCGGTCCGTCACCAGACCTCGTGGTGGATCCGGGCCTGATCAACCAGGCTGTTACTGCTGGCCGCAAGTAAACCGACGTATGGGCCACAGCCCACCTGGTCAGGTACTTTCTTTAGGTGCCTGTCCAGCTCAGTCTTGAAGACAGCCAGGGGTCTATTGGTAATCCCCCTTATGTATGTTGTGAGGCAGCTGAACAGTCTTGGGCCCTTGACACTTATTGTGTTATCTCTTAGCGAACTCATGCCCCCTGCTTTTCATTGGGGAAATGTTGCATGATTTTGCTGTGATGAATGGTCCAATTCTACAGGCATTTCTTAACTTGAATTTTGCATATGTTTAGAAATATTTGGAGTTTCTAGCAACATCCTGGATGGCTTTTTGTCCACTCTGTGCTTCTTCTGTCTGGTACGACAGATTAAGTTACTGTTCTACCTGGATAATCTCTTGGATAACACTGCCTTTCCTTTGTTGTGTCATTCATGATTTTAAGCAGTTCGGTAATCCTTTTTATTTTTCCGTTTCGTCTTCCACGCTTTCTTCCTAATTTTGATCCCCTAGGTATTCCACAGTGGTACATATTAAATACCGACCTTGTATGCTTCCGTACTCAGCTTTTTTTAGACACCGGTGAGGATTTAAGTGCTCATGACTGTTTCCCAGGGTATGTCTGATACTTTTGTTAATTATGTCCCCGTCAATACTCAAGAGTTTTCCAGCCCTGAATGTATAATCGAGTGCTCTTCTATAATGTTATGATCAGAGTATATTGCATTTGTGATTGAAATGTCTGTGATTAGTTCCTCGTTCTTCACGAAGAGCAGATCCGGTGTATTTTCATTTTTAGTGGGTTCTTTTATCTGTTGGCTCAAAGTTAGCTTTTAATAAAGCCCCATGAGCTCTCTGGCATGTATATGTTGAGCTAGTGTGCTTTCAGGAACTACCTCTAATTCAGCGCTGTGAGCTATCATTTTCCATTTCATATTCGGGAGTTTGAAGTTTCCCAGATGGATTTTAATATTGTAGGGTTTTCAAGGCAATAATATACACATTATGATTTAGGAACCATGTACTGTCTTATTTAAGTGCATGTATATTACATACACACACGTACACATACTGCATATACGTAGACACGCATACGCATGTGTACACAATCTTACGTATAAAACTACGCACATACATACACACAATCATATGTGCCTGGTCACAGACCGGGCCGCAGGGGCGTTGACCCCTGGAACTCTCTCCAGGTATACTCCAGGCCAGGTATACATATATACACAAATATACATATACACACAAATATACATATACACAAATATATATATACACACATACGTACAAAAATACACATACACAAACATGCACATCACGGTCAACAGTACACCCACGCTCCAAGACTGACATACAGTCTGAGCTGAGAATAAAAAGAAAAGAAGTGTTGGTGGGCAGGTTTATGGCTACCCAGACACGTGGGTATTCCTGCCCCTCGTGTGTGTGTGTGTGTGTGTGTGTGTGTGTGTGTACACCCTGCCTTACACCCCTTCCCTGCTGCCCTGTGTACACACACCGCCAAGTATGAACTAGTGAAGGCTGCCACACCAGGCATTCAAATGTTCTGCACATGGGAGGTCTGGTCTAGGACCGGGCCTCAGGGGTATTGCACTAACCCACCTGAAATCATCTCCAGTATGTCCATGTCACTGTAGAGGTTTGAAATGCGTCGACTGGGCTGAGGAAACCATTACTGACGACTCTGCTGTCGACATGACGACCGCACTATGTAAATTACTAGACTGAACTTACTGAATACAATACTAATCGAAGTGTAATGGGTTGCGTGGCTCTACAGAAAGTCTTATTTGAATGAAAATTGACTCGTACAAAGCAAAGTCTTGGAGCCATTCAATTCAAAAAGGTTGATTGACACTCGATTAGTCTTTCTGCGAACTCTGGAGAGAACTAATCGCAATAAACATTAACGAACTTAGCTCCCTAAGCTGTCCTCAAGTTAGTTCCTGTGTATCATGTTGCTGATAGAAACCAATGACAGCAAGATGAAGAATAAGACACATGTGTAACACAACTACTTTTATTGCGGAAAGCTTTCGCCTTGCACAACAGGCTTCTTCAGTCGAAAACAGGTGAAGATAACACTGTAGAAATAGTTCTGACGTGATCAGTCCGTCAGCCGTCGAGAATCTTCCTATTGGTGCCGTCGGGCCAGGGCTAGACAGACTCTTCCGTGGACTGCCTGGTCAGCCAGGTTGCTGCTGCTGGCGGCCTGCTAGCCCATACATCCATCACAGCCTGGTTGATCCGGCACTTGGTACCGGTAGATCAAGTTTTTTCTTCCATGACTTCTAGACTTGATCCGGCAGTTTCTGATGTCTTCTGTTAGTATATCTGGAAAGGGTTTCGGAGGTCAACGCCCCCGCGGCCCGGTCTGTGACCAGGCCTCATGATGGATCAGGACCTTGTCAACCAGGCTGTTACTGTTGGCCGCACATAAACCGACGTACGAACCAGCACGATGTTGATACATTGTTCCAGTATTGTGCCACAGCGACACTGTTCTTCAACTGGCATATTTTACATTTTCTCCCATATATCTCACTCTTCGGCAGAGGGGCAGAGTGGGCAGTGGGGCACACATTGGGCAGCGGGGCACGCAGTGGACAGCGGGGGCACACAGTGGGCAGCGGGGCACACAGTGGGCAGCGGGGCACAACGGTGTAAGCCCTCAAGGGGTCATTACCAAAGAATGTCGGTGATCTGCTATTACGCCAATTTGCACCGCTGCACTTTCTCACTGCTTCCCCCTTCCCCTCCTCTCTATCCTTCCCCTCCCTCTGTCCCACCCCATCCCCTTTCCCTATCCTCCTCTCCTATCCCCTGCCCATCACTTCCTTACCTCCCTCCTGTCCCAGTCCATCCCCAATCATGGACCTTCCCTCTCCCTACATCTAACCTTTATTTTTTTTTAACCCCTCCATCCCCCCTACCCCCTTAGGAAAGTTGATTGGTTAATTAGGTTTAAAGCCTCTCGACTACACGAGGGTCATTAAGGCTGCATGTAACCTGTTCACCACCAGTCAAGAATAATTTAATTCCTAACATAGATTAGTGTATCCTCACCTCTCGGTGTAGACAGACATACACTTCGCAGTGTATACAGACTCATATACACCTCTCGGCGTATATACGAACGAAGTCATACACGTCTCGTAGTATATACACTAAAATTATACTGTACATATCTTGGATGTATTTACAATGAGAAACATACACCTCTCGATGTCTATAGAACCATACATATCTCGGAGTATATACACTAACACATGCATCTCTTGGGTGTATTTACACACAGACACTAGTCAGTGTAGTACACAAGACAGGAAGCACACAACTTGGCGATGCTTCCTGGGAATCAACGCTCCCTACAGCCCACTTGCTCTCACACCAGAAGTCCTTCTGCTTCTGCTTGACGACCTGGTCAGTCAGACTGTTGCCGCTTGCGGCATGCAGTCCCATGCAGACCCCCTCCCCCAGTCAGGCAGATCAGAATAGTATGTGTGACTTTATCAAGTTCCTCGTTGAGTTGATGAGAAACATTGGTCAGGAAGCAGTACAAGTGTCTCCTGACACAGGTATGTCAGTTGATGAGAAACATTGGTCAGGAAGCAGTACAAGTGTCTCCTGACACAGGTATGTCAGTTGATGAGAAACATTGGTCAGGAAGCAGTACAAGTGTCTCCTGACACAGGTATGTCAGTTGATGAGAAACATTGGTCAGGAAGCATAAGAACATAAGAAAGAAGGAACACTGCAGCAGGCCTGCTGGCCCATACTAGGAAGGGCTTTCACAATCCATCCCACTAAGAGAATATTTGCTCACCCCAATTATCAATGTTACCCAAGAAATAATCTTTGACAATTCTATTTACTCAAGTGCAAGTCCCACTCAAATCCAACCCTTCTCACATGTATTTATCCAACCTAAATTTGAAACTACCCAAGGTCCTAGTTTCTATAACCCTACTAGGCAGACTTCCACTCGTCAACTACCCTATTTCCAAACCAATACTTTCCTATATCCTTTCTAAATCTACATTTATCTAATTTGAATCCATTTTTGCAATACAAGTGTCTCCTGACAGGTCTGTCAGTTGAAAAATAAACACATAAGCAGTATAATGTGATCCTTTATTGACAACGTTTCGCCCACGCAGTGGGCTTTATCAAGTCACAGATCTGTCTGTGACTCGATAAAGCCCACTGCGTGGGCGAAACGTTGTCAATAAAGGATCACATTATACTGCTTATGTGTTTATTTTTCCATTGTGTCGGTATTTTATACCATTTATTTCCAGGTCTGTCAGTTGGTGAGAAATATTCCAGTTTTCCACAAAATTAAGAAATCTATGTTAAAAACCTCAAATGCCTAAATTCATAGATCTGAGTGAACGTTTCTTATGTTTTTCTATACAATATAATATTTCACAGTTTGTTTGATACGAAAAGTTCAATAAAATGTTTTTTTTTAAACTTTCTACTCAAAAAATTGTTGATTTACCTATTAACCCGAGAAGCTTCCGCTGGCCTACCCCAGCCAGGTTTCATACCTACCCCAGCCAGGTTTCATACCTACCCCAGCCAGGTTTCATACCTACCCCAGCCAGGTTTCATACCTACCCCAGCCAGGTTTCATACCTACCCCAGCCAGGTTTCATACCACACTTCAACCCCAGAGGATCACTACCTAATAGTCTGCTAAGGAGGTGATGAAACCTTCATGAAGTTAGTGAGTGTTAGGTAATTTTATTATGGGGAGCGCTAAACCCGTAGGGATTATACAGCGCCTGTGGATGGGGGGATGACGGATGGCATTCAGGCTTAATTCATGGAACTGGAACACAGATTTAATTTCCTAGATCAAGAGCCCTTCAGCAGCATCAAGGAAGCTCCCTTGAGGGAAGGGTGTTAGGTAAGCATAATAGTCTTCTCGAAGCGCCCCTTAGTGTACGTATTATCATTATATTGATGGGTAAGCCTTAAACTCGTAGGGGGTCATATAACGTCAAGGAACGGGAGAGCTTTAATTCCTCGAATCAAGATCCCCGTAGCCTGTACCAAATCACCCCTACTTGAAGGGGTGATCTGTAGTGCAAGTTTTCACTAGAGTATCTTGCACCACCTACCGTGTCTAACATTCATCTAAAGAGGTATTTCAGTGTGCTCATTTGAAACCAATAATTTTGCTTTGAAAAGATAGTCAGTAGAAGAGAATAATTTAGGCTTGAAAAGATACGGTCAGTAAAAGAGTTCTACATTCTCGAGGTATGCAACACAAGAGCTCTACATTCTCGAGGTATGCAACACAAGAGCTCTACATTCTCGAGGTATGCAACACAAGAGCTCTACATTCTCGAGGTATGCAACACAAGAGCTCTACATTCTCGAGGTATGCAACACAAGAGCTCTACATTCTCGAGGTATGCAACACAAGAGCTCTACATTCTCGAGGTATGTAACACAAGAGCTCTACATTCTCGATGTATGCAACACGAGCTCTACACTCTCGAGGTATGCAACACAAGAGCTCTACACTCTCGAGGTATGCAACACAAGAGCTCTACATTCTCGAGGTATGCAACACAAGTCTTAAAGGCTGTTAATACTCTGAAATGTTGCAGAGTACAGAGTATAAATTACTTAAGATTATCATAATTAGCTAAATATTTCTAGTTATGGAGCGTGTGTGTCGAGTGTAGTGGGTTACATCCTAGGCTGTGGTGGTACACTACCTTGCA
Organism: Cherax destructor; assembly: GCA_009830355.1. NCBI lineage: Eukaryota > Metazoa > Arthropoda > Malacostraca > Decapoda > Parastacidae > Cherax > Cherax destructor. Next base: position 29,893 of record WNWK01013001.1, on the reverse strand, counting down.
TACCACCACACTTGGTAATAGGCTGAGGTAACAGCTTTTATTCTGTAAAATATGAATAGTTTAAACAAATAATTGTGGCTAACACCAAGGGTGTGACACCGTTATGTAATACAGTGCAAAAGTAACATAACAATCTGAAAAGTTATTTAACTTACGTTCCAGTGATTGTTCACACATACACACACACACACACACACACACACACTACACACTTTTCGCAGCCTACACGTACAAACAGGACGCACTGGATGGGGTAAGAACGTCTGGAAACAAACGTATTGGGGAAAGAGGCGAGGAAAATGGACATATATGCATTCCCCTAGGACACCTTTATTGAAAACGTTTCAGTCCATGGACCTTGATCACTACATAATGTATTTGAGTGGTCAAGGTCCAAGGATGGACTAAAACGTCTTCAGTTAAGGTGTCCAAAAGGACTGCATGCGTGTCATTTCTCAAGCTACGGGGCGATCAGTTGTCTTCTTACAGCAAGAGGTGATAACAAGAGCAGTGACTTACGCTGGGTGAGGTCTTCCACGCCTTGGGCGCATATTTACTGAGTTTGCTCTCGGGGTCCGCGAACACATTTTCTCCGTCTGCAAGAAAATAAACAAACTACTGTTAGTCAATCATGGTTCCCACTATTTACCTACATGATGATGCCACATTATAAATTAGATATAGTAATACCAACTTAAAAAAAAAAACGAGGCATTTCATGTAATAACTCACAAAAGTAGACACAGCTAGGTGTTTTGATATACGTATTCTGTAAGGCTTACATTGAGGTGTCTCTAAAAGATTGGATGTTTGGACACTAGTTTAGGATATAATGGCCCTGTCTCTCTCCACCCACTTTGCATTTTATGTCATTAACATCTCTATACAAACCGTACTGCCAGAGATACAGCCTAGCTAGCCTTAGTTTAGCAGTAACATCATCATGTAATCTACTGACCTTAGTTACTTTCTCCATAGATATATTTAACTTTACACATTTCATTATGGTGGATAATGGATACAGTTATAGCAACTTACAAAACCTGATACAGTTATGATAAAACATACCTTTATACCTTTGATATACCTTTGAAGAGTTTCGAGAGTTTATCTACTCTCTGAGCCCGGCCATGGGCCAGGCTCGTCTGGTGCTTGCCTGGTCAACCAGGCTGTTGCTGCTGGAGGCCCGTTGCCCCACATATCACAGATATGCAACATACGAGGTGCTATCAAAAAGTTCTTGGAATGCCGTGAAAAAAATATAGGCTTACCTAATCACCTATATAAATTTGTCTCCCTCGAAGTACTTCTCCTGAGGAAGCTATATACTGATTCTAGCGTCTCTGCCACTTCTCGAAACATTTCTGGAACTCTTGTTTCCTGATGGAGTCTAGCGCGGTCTGCGATTCTGCTTGAATCTCCCCCACGCCTTTAAAACGCCGCCCCTTGAGTGCCATTTTTATTTTTGGGAAAAGAAAAGTCACAGGGGAAGGGGGGCTAGATTTGGGGAGTAGGGAGGGTGGGGGACGACCGCCATGTTTTGGTCAGAAAACGATGGTCGTTCAGGTCTTGAGTCAGTAAGCGGGACAGAACTTTCTCAGCCACACGCCTCATGTTCAAATTTTCAGTCAAAATGCTTCAAAACGACTCATAAGAAATTCCAATAGCACTAGATACTCTGACGACGATATTCATGAATAGAATTCCTCACTTTTTCAATGTTGGCGTCTGCTTTTGAAGTTGATGGACGACCAAAGCGTTCCTCCTCGGTTGACGTTCGTCCTGCTTTGAATCGAAAAACCATTCAAAAGTGTGTCCGACCCACTTCTTCAAAGCCAAATGCTCGCTGAAGCATTTTATGAGTTTCACTAGCCGTTTTACCCAGCTTGAAAACAGAATTTAACACACACGCTGTTCTTTCTTTTAAAAATTCTATTGTTACACAAAAAATAGCAGCAATGCACTGGCAACACGACAAAAAATGTTCATCTACCCTCAACAGAATGACCGGCCGCACTGAAACTCGCCACGCTATTTCATAAAGGAGTATGCAGAACAACCACTGTGAAAAAAGTGAAATTCTAAGAGCTTTCGTGATTTCTCACGAAAGCGCATGGAATGTCACTATTTTTTCACAGTGGTTGTTCTGCATATTGTGATCTTATAGCTTCATTAAGGACTGTACTATGACGCCGCCATTTTTCACCCAGGAAGAGTACAAAAATACGAGTCAGGGAACTTTTTGATAGCACCTTGTATAACGCTATGAGTAGTAAATATAATTATATATATATATTATATATATATATATATATATAATCCAAGGAGGGTTAAGGGACAAGAGCTCGAGGCTTTTCGGTATAAGCCATCATCAGATGCCTGTCATTCAATGAACTGGCTAGGTTTAAACTAGAAATTCAAAGAATTAGAAGAAACCAGATGCCAGATATTCATTCGAAATATACCGGCATTTTTCATATGAACATCTGACATCTGTTGTTTTCTCTAATGCTTTGAATTCCTGGCTAAGCCCTAGCCAATTCACTGAATGACCTGGTATGTGATGAAGGCTTCTCGAAGCATCTGGGGAACTGTGCTTACTCAGAGAATTGACTCTGACGTCCTTGGAAGCAAGGAAGGAATGGGGAGATATGATCACTACGTATAAAATTACGAGGTAAGAGACAGGTTGCTCGACAGGAAAGTACCAGGTACAAGAGGGTACCAATGGAAGGTAAAGAAGCAGAAGAGTCACAGGAAAGTTAGAAAATATTTCCTTAGTCTCAAGGTGATTGAAAAGCGGAACGAGTTAAGACGAGGTGAATAGGGGCTCCTTTATTTACAGCTTTTAAATTAAGTATATCAAAGCCCGGTCACTGAGGCTGACCCAAGAAGTAGGGGTCAGCAGTGTTGCGACCTCCACAAACCTACTAGCTACAGAAAGCATCCCCATTAGCTCTGGAGAAGTGTGATACAAAGACCACCACCTGCAGACCCTGTCACCAACAGCTCTGGAGAAATGTGTTTACAAAACAGAACCACATGCAGACCGTATTCCCAGGAGCTCTGAAGAAGTGTAATATAAACAAGACCACCTACAGACCGTATTCCCAGGACGCCCTACAGACCGTATTACAGTAGCTAAATTGACAAAACCACCTGCAGACCGTATTCCAGTAGTTATAGTAATTCTTCTTGTGGTAAGAAAAAAAATATAACAATACTATACATAAAAATTAGCCACATACGAATCAGTCATAAAATACCTGCTCATAATTTGGCTCACTTCTAATACGGTGAATGCTGCACCAAATATATATACTATTTACACTTTGAACATAAGACTATTGACCCGTGCTAGGTGAAGCTAGGTAAAGAAAATGGTAACAGGTGAAAAAGTCACAGTTTTGGCTAGGAAAAACTCAAGAAAAAAGTTACGGACTGCTTGTTAATAGTCACAGTGTCGGCGAACGTAGCCTAACTTAACACAATCTAATGCAATCTAACGCAATTTAATGTAACTTAAACCAGCCTAACCTAAGTTCATCAAATCCGTCCAATCTTTTTTTCCCTTTGATTTTTTTTTAACTGTCACCAGCGAGGCAGCTCTTACTCGCACAACTATTCACACCATGTCTCTGTCTAACCGATTTTTGAAGCTTCCCAAAGCACTTCAGGTTTTTTGTTCCACCCATCCACAACGCTAGTGCCAAATCTTTTCTAAATCTAAATTTATTAACTTGAATCTATAACTGCGAGAACTCACAAATATTCGGCCTAATGTTAAACCATAATATTGCAGTAGTGGAGGCCAACCCTTCAGGTTAGGTGGCATTTGCAATTGCGATCAGTGCCAAGCAGCCTTGGCGTCAGGATAATTGCAGTCTGAGTATCGCCCCGCAGCCAAGGAGATACAGTAATTCTGGTTCATGCCCATCCTCAGCAGCAAGTAATTACAGTAACTACAGCAATCGTAACAGTTCTGGTCCAACCACAAGCTGTTACATGTGGACGGCACAGTCATGCTCACAAAGCTTGTTGCTCTCCATGCAACAGGAACAAGAATAGTCCATTTAACGCTGTAGTCAAGCACTAGATTAACAAAAGATGAGTGGAACAAACTGCCCAGTGCCGTCACTGAGGCTAATACCCCGGACAGTTGTAAAAATAGGATAGATAAATATATGGGAGGAATAACAGTTTGAGTTAGACTTGCCCAACGAGGGTCAGTAGGCCAACATCATTTATTCTAATGCAATCATTCTTAAAGCAATAACTCACTACAAATATCACAAAATGAACGGATATCGAACAACTGATTGCTGTATCCTACTGCAGATGAACCATTTGTTGTCTTTCAATAGTAGGTTGGTAGACAGCAACCATCTAGGGAGGTACTACACTCCTCTCCTGTGTGACCTTAGGGTACGTTGGTAGACAACAACCATCCAGGGAAGGGGGGTACTAATCTCTGTCATATGAGTGTGACCTCAGGGCTGGTTGGTAGATAGGAAACCATCCAGTGAAGGCATTACCCTCCCTTCATATATGTGAGTAGTGAGTTGACCCGTGTCCTGCGAAGACGTTCTTAATGGATTCTCAGTGCTTGTGCTATTAAGTGTTAAGGATGTCTTCTCTTGAGTTTGAGGAGCTATGTCATTAGGTGAAGGTAGAGCTGGAGGAAGCTAGGAAGGAGATATAACGTCTTAGATCAGAATGATTCATCACAGACATGAAAATGAATACCAGCCGCAACGAATGGAAATTGATGGGCAAGAAAGGATTAAAGCAGAAGCTGAAGATCAAAGAAGCAAATTTTGCTATTACCAATTCCTTTGTAGTTTGGTCATCAAGGACACCAGCAAAGCTGCCAGTGAAGGCAAGAATGCTCTGTTAGTAGGAGTGTCAGGTTAGATTTATGGTCAGTGCTTTTTGTAACCAGGATAAGAAGAGCAGGCAGAGGGTGTGTTTTCCTGGGGCTGGAATGAGAGATGAAGCTAGCTTAATAGGAAACATCATGCCTGGTAATGGGAACAACCCTATTATCTGCCTCAAAGTTGGAGGTAATAATGGTGAGAGGCATAGGATTGAGGACCTGCTTACCAGGAATAGGACAGCGACAGACATAATTATGATAAATGGAAGGATCCATCACATACGTAACATTCTACCATGGAGAAGTTACCAGCAAATGGCTGTCTAGGTCACTTTGGCATTGTTGGCTAGACAAGAACTTCAAGGAAACTGGGCTCGGTTTCTATAACAAGGATAACATGCATGCATGCCTAGGATAAAGTACATTTATTTAGGGCAGGGGTAACAGTATTAGCTACTTCAGATGAGGAGAATTTAAACTAAAAAAAAAAATTGAGGAATGGTGTTTGTGGGATATGAAAGCATTGTTTTTTATGTATTTTGGCAATAACAGTTATCCAGAGAGTAAAGTAAAACAGATAAAATTAAGCAAGTCTATTTAAAAGAAAAAATATGAAATATTATGTAACGATAATAAAGACTTAAATATTGCAAAGACAAATATAATAAGGGAAAGGATAGGGAAAAAAATTCTTAGCATATACGTGTATTATGTAATAGCTCTAGGGAAAAACAAGATTAACCGAGATGGACTGTTCAACTGTGGAGCCGCTAATTGCTGCTGTTATTAGGACCTGGTACCACGACGAAGAACTTGCTAAAATGTGCTCAACATTGGTTGATTCTATGCCAAAGCGTGTAGCAATGCTTATAAAAGCAAAGGGTAGGCATATCTCTTATTAAATCAATTATCTGTCATATCATTACAGTGTAATTTTTCAAATAAACATTAATTTTCTAAATGTCTTATTTCATCACTGTCCCAATTAATATGCATAGTACTGTATGCGTGACCATGTCTACTACTGCTGCACTGCTCTACTTCTTACAATAGCTCCACTATTACACTGACCATTAGCTTCCTCTTAGGAAATTAGAGGATGTCTCTACAAGTCGATTGATAAATCTATGTCCCACCTTATGGGCCTGACCTACTTCCACTAGTGGGCCCCACCCACATGTGATTAGGTCTACTACTAATGCATCGTTCCATTATATCTCCTTTTTCATGTCTATTAGATTTATAAAGACCCAGGTGAGCGAAATGTCCTTCAATATGTCTTATTCGTATATCTTATTCATCAACGGACACTAAAGCCATGTCCGTCAACGATACCGTTCTTACGTAGTGACAATTTTTAATGAGTAATTGACCAGATCAGTTATAAGGCATCATGTGATTGACCAAACCATCATATAAGCTCTTTTCCTCTGTAGTGTCCTCATGAAACTCTCCCCCACTGTACTGCCATCAGAAAGCTCTGTCTCCCACTACGCCCTCTCTCCCAGTGTACTGCCCTCAAGCTCTTTCACCCACTGTACTGCCCTCACTAAGTTCTCTCACCAACCGTACTGCCCTCACTAAGCCCCCTCTCCCACTGTACTGCCCTCACTAGGCCCCCTCTCCCATTGTACCGCCCTCAGGAATCCCTCTCTCCCACCAGTAATTACCTCCTGTAGTCTGCCTTTTCTGCATGTCTGGTATCCTGGGAAGAGATGAAGAATAAAGATACAAGATAAATAAGGAAAAAGAATGGAAGGGAAAAGAATGGGAAGAAATGGGAGAGTGGGATGGGGGAAAAAGAGGAGACAGAAGAGTAAAAGGTGAGAGACAAGGAGATAACAGATAAGGAGGGAAGAGGTTAAAAGAATGGGAAATGAAATAAGAGAAGTAAATGGTAATGTAAGGGCAAGGGGATGTGGAGAGGGAGAGTAGGGGAGGAAGGGGTACGGGAGGGAGGGAGGAAGGGGTACGGAAGGGGAGGGGGGAAGAAGGCAGCAGCAGCCAGTAAGGTGCAACAAAAACCTTGACTGAGAGGCAAGGAATCTTGCCAGCCCGGTGTACCCTCCTTATCTTGCCTACCCTGCCCTGCCCACCCCTGAATTGCCCACGCCTCCCCTCTCATGCCCATCCCTGCCCTGCCCTGTCCACCCCTGCCATGCTCACCCATCCCCTGCCCTGCTGTGTCCCCCTCTACTGCCAACCCCACCCCTCCCCTCCAAACCCCTGCACACTCCTCCCTTGCCCACTCCACTACTCATCTGCCCACCTCACCCCTCATTTGTCCACGCTACTCCACCCCTTCTCGGCTTACCCCGTTCCCCCTGCCCATAGAATAACCTGCCCACGCCACTCCACATCACCCCTCCCATTCTAACCCAAATTCTCCCTTCTGACTTCCCCATCTTCACTCCATACAACCTCACACTTGTTACTCAAACCCACCCCACACTTGCCCAACCCACCATACACCTGCCAATCAGCCCCCACACCTTTACGCAAACTCAGAAAATTCTTTCCCAACAACCACCCTTGCCCACAATTAGGAGGAAGAGGTGGAGGAGGAAGAGGTGGAGGAGGAGGAGGAGGAGGAGGAGGAGGAGGGAGAGTTAAAGGGACGTGGTATTTCCTCCGTCATAACAGGGAGTCTGGGGCCAGGTTGACACCACACTCACAGAGGACAAAGGCATATTTCCTCAAGTATTTCCTCTCTTTCTCAGCTCCTGCCTCAGCTGGTGTTATCAGTTCCTGCCTCAGCTGGTGTTATCAGTTCCTGCCTCAGCTGGTGTTATCAGTTCCTGCCTCAGCTGGTGTTATCAGTTCCTGCCTCAGCTGGTGTTATCAGTTCCTGCCTCAGCTGGTTTACAGTTCCTGCCTCAGCTGGTGTTATCAGTTCCTGCCTCAGCTGGTGTTATCAGTTCCTGCCTCAGCTGGTGTATCAGTTCCTGCCTCAGCTGGTGTTACAGTTCCTGCCTCAGCTGGTGTTATCAGTTCCTGCCTCAGCTGGTGTTATCAGTTCCTGCCTCAGCTGGTGTTATCAGTTCCTGCCTCAGCTGGTGTTATCAGTTCCTGCCTCAGCTGGTGTTATCAGTTCCTGCCTCAGCTGGTGTTATCAGTTCCTGCCTCAGCTGGTGTTATCAGTTCCTGCCTCAGCTGGTGTTCCCGACAAAGAGACGGAACTTAATCCCTTCTCGCCAATCCTTTACAGATCAGTCCTAGTACTGATCCTGGCGGAACACTACTAGTGAATCTCTCATTTTAATACGAATACAGAGGCATTGAATTATGCCCACTGGCCCATGCTTGGCAGGCCCACTAGTCCATGTTAGGCAGGTTCTACTCACACGAACTTATTATTCAATGCTCCCGTCAATCCCTCATTACTGTCACTCTCCGTCCTCTATCTTTCACGTACTCCCGGATCCAATGGAGCTTCTTATCTTATATTCATGATAGTTTTAGGTTATGAAAATGCTCCTCTATATTATAGGACACACAGGTAGACGGACCACACAGGAAGGTTGGCAGGCAGGCAGGCAGACACAGACAGGCAGGCAAGCAGACAGACAGGCAAGCAGACAGACAGACAGGCAGGCCAGGCAGGCAGACCAGGCAAGCTGTGGAGGACGAGTCCTCGCCCCAGGGTTAGGCAAAACACCCTGGAATGTGGGGCCAGGTAAGCTGGAGGCTAATTTTCTCATTTACCTTACACAGGGGTCTCAGTCTCCCCTCCCTCCCACCCACCGTCGCACCTCCTCACCCACAACACCAACCATCCCCGTAACCCATCCCACCTCCTCGCATAAGAACATAATAAATGAGCACTACGGTAGGCCTACTGGCCCCTGTTAAGCACTTCTTTCTCATATGCAACTCTTTTCACCTCTATATTCATTTAATCTACTTTTAAAGCTACCCAAGGTGTCAGCATCGATGATTTTAAGACAGTCAAAATCGATACTCGAATTGAGACAACGTTTCGCTTCAAGTGTATAGAGTACATGGAAGCCAAGGAACATACAGTGGGGAGAGAATGTGACGAGACGTGAGGTGTGCACCTGACCATGTCTAGTGAAGAGGGCGGTGTGTGCTGAGTCGGGGGTCCTGCCAACTGAAAGTTTCCCTGGTTCTGGATGATGGTGTCTGCGGTCTGAATGAGCACAGAATACATACACTATGTTCCTGTCTTCACAAATAATACACGTGTGCAACACCTGAATATTTTTACTGGCTAGACGTTTCGCCCATATGGGGGGGAGGCTTTATCATTGGTGAAGGTGAGGGTAGCAGTGATGTAATTTTTTGTTTAAGCTTCATATAAGTGAAACGTCGCATTACAAAAAATAAGTATCCTTTTGCTACATGTGTCACTTAAACAACCTGTCGGCTGCGCCACACACTACCTGTCGTCACTTATTAATTTTTTAATAAGGAATTTCATGAGATTTGACCTGGGCAGTGTTCATATTAATGGCTTCACGACTCACGAAATTGTAATTAACATAATTGCAAACAAATCATCAGTTCTGTAATTTCTTTGCAATCGCGTTATTACGATTTCGTGAATCATAATGGTATTGAAGGGACCTGAGCTAGAGGACGCCACACCCATAGTGGCGTGGATTCGTCTGTAAAATCCTGTACTTGTGGTCACAGTGGTGGCCCATGCTAACCTCCCTATCGTGTATAGAAATATACCCAGTAGGAAGAATTCTATTAGAGCCAGATGGTCCAGTGGTTAACACACTGACCAGAGTTTTAGGATTCCCCTGCCATGGGCTCCAACCCCACCAATTCTGTGATCAATGGCTTTTTCAAAGCCAAGTGTGGATCAGAATTATTTCAGATATGTTGACAGAGATGGGCGTCACGCTTATAAAAGATCAGCGCGGGTTTGCCAATTTTTTTATTATATGTATTATTGCTTTTAAAAAACCGAAAGCAAATGAATAAGACTCATATGCAACACTTGGGTATGTTCAGTGTTGCGACGTGTCGCTAACCACTGGCTTAATCAGTCCTTTACAGAGAACAATACTGGAGACAGCGGAAGACAAAGTAGCAGCTTGAAGTGATCAGTCCCTCATTATTATTATAATCAAAAGAAGCGCTAAACCACAAGGGTTATACAGCGAGATCAGTCCCTCAGCCTTGATGAATCTGATGGAGACGGAAGACGTTATATAGTTTAGGATGATCGTAATACTTGTCCGACACAGCAGCATCTTGATACAGAGAATTTTTCTGCAATTCTACGTTCACCCAACCTATTTATATGGCCTACTTCTTCTCATGGACTCCTCCCACCTGTGACACCAATTCTAAACTGCTTCACCTCTCCCATCTTCAGTATATAAATCTCCATCCCCGGGCATCTACTGAACACCTTCCAAGGCTGAGGCAGTGTTCACCTCAAACTCCTTCATATCTTCCACTGTCTCCAGTATTTTTCACAGTACTGGATAAATAAAGCCACTGGTTGGTGAGCCGTCTCCACAGTAAAGATACTCCTATGTCGCACATGTGTCTTATTAGTCAACTTGTCGGTGTTATACACCATTATTATGAATTAGAGCATATTTAGTACTCACCTATAGTAGTAACTAGACCGAAGAGGTGGGTATCTTGCATGCCCAGCTGGTGGAGGTAGGAGCAGGTCTGGCTGTACACCTCGCCCACCCGGGTCTTCACCTGTATGCACAAACATACACAAAGTCAAACTTTACCAATATTATGAAACATTAAACTGAGAACATTAAAAGTCACAATACCGCGGCTTCAAAAAATTCATAAATAGCCCACAATTTTGGAGAATAAACTTTAGAAGTTTCGATCCGTCCTAGACCCGGACGGACTGGAACGTCATTTAAAGTTTCCTCTCCAAATTAAGAGCATAAGAATGATGGAATACTGACCCATGCTAGGCAGATCCAACTCACATCCATCCACATTTACTCATGTACCTACCCAATCTATTTTTAAAACTACACAAAGCTGTCTTAACAATGACGCTACTCGGCACTTTGTTCCACTCATCAACTCTTTTTCCCAACATTACTTTCCTATATCTTCTCAATCTAAATTGGCTCACCTTGAATCCATTGCTGCAAGTCCTGTCTTGGATAGATATTTTCATCACGTTATTTTTATCCCCTTCATTTATTCCATTTGTACACTTCAAACATATGCCCCTAATTCTACGTTTTTCCAGAGAATGCAAATTCACTGCCCTCAGCCTATCACAAGAAAGATATCTGATACAAGGGATCACCGTCATCGTTCCTTGTATGTTTTCCAGCGCAAATACGTCCATTCTGGAATATGGAGACTGGAACTGAACAACATAATCTAAATGAGACCTGAGCAGGGACAAAGTTGAAGCATAACCTGAGGACTTAAGTTATTTATGTTTCTTGAAATGAAGCCACGAATTCTATTAAGTTTTGTGAACACTTATGCACTGTTGTCTTGGTTGTAGATTACTGTTAACTAGAACACAAATTTTCGCACTTAGTTTGATTAACAATTTACATTTAGTTTATAAGTGTCATGGTTATTTTGCTTACCAGGATTAGAACCCGTACATCTGTCCCCATTAAACTGCATCTGCCAATTCTCCGACCACATCAACCTATCCAGGTCGTCGTCCATATAAGAAATTATCTGACGGCTAATTTTCGTGTCATCATCAAACTTGCTTATGTCGCTATTTATTCCCTCATCTATGTCGTTTATGTATATTGTGAACAATAAGGGGCCCAATATTAGCACCTATGGCCCACAATTCGTAATGGATCCCCATCCTGAGTCTTCAACCATGCCTACGCAGGAGAAAATTTCCTTCCTGTTCTGTTTGGCACTACTTTCATCAGTTTCCTGTGCAAAACTATCAAAACTCTTACAGAAATCCACATACACATTATCATATTCATTATCATGATCTTCCGCCTCGAATACCTTAGTGAAAAAGGTTAGTAAATTCGTAAGGCAAGAATTCCTCCATTAAAAACCCGTGTTGAGACTCATTGCTCAATTCATATCTTGCAAGGTGGCTTCCAACTGTCTCCGTAAATGATGTAATCAATTTTTACACAACTGTGGTTAGGCTGACTTGTTTATAATTCGAAGCTAAGGACCTATGGAAATAAGTCACTGACTTTTTTTGGGTTATCCTAGGTTCTACACATATGCTGCTATGTATGATAATCTATGTAACTATTTGTGTATACCTGAATAAACTTACTATCTCCCGTTTTATAAATGAGCATCATATCTGCCATTTTCCACTTACCTAGTAGAATACCCGTCTTCGATATGTTGAAATGACCAACTAATGGTTCACTAAGCTGCTCCTTACATTCCTTTATAACCTTCGGAAACAGTTCGTCAGGGTCCGGTGATTTGTTGGGTTTTAATCTATTTGTCTGAGAAATATATCACAAGTGACTGAACTTGCATTACTTATTTTCGTCGTGACCTCTGAGTTAGTTTTGAATTATACCAATACTATGACATTAAGACAATACCTAAAATACCTTTACCAATAACATCACACTAGCCAAATAACAAAATACCCCAAAACAAACCAAATACAAAATTGAATTGTATTTGGTTTGACCTATGAGTGTCATCCAGTGCAAGAAGTAGTGGAGGCTCGATCCTTCGTCTGCTAATCTTAGCCTGGTTTATAGTTAAAGGTAGAAACCAACCCACATGGAAACAATAAAACAGAATAATATGAGTGCTGTATGTTTCGGTTTCACATTGTGGTCCTCTTCATAAAACCGCTAGAGGGCCTCAGTGTTGTGTTTCCCTGTGTTCGTTTGTGACATATATTAATAATAAATTTCTAAATGAATATAGACTAAAAGACAAAAGAATATCATAAATATTAATGTGCTAAATTATATAGCACCACATAATCAACAGACCCGTAGGGTCTGTTGATTATAAGGCCTGGAGAAATGTAAAGAGGGGAAGATAATTAGGTTTGATTTGAGGAAGGGGAGGGTAACTTCAATTCCTTGTATGAAAAGCCCTTTACCAGCATCGAAATCCCTCCCTCTCCCTTGTACTAATAACAAGACTACATTACTCCAGTAATTAAATTTCTACCTGTGTCCTATATGTGACTATTTTCAGTCTTTTAGTCAGGTTCACCAACAAGAGCTGCATCAAGAATGAACTACGGTTATGTTGTTAGTAGGTATTCTGTGCCCAGTGTGCCCCGCACGCGCATGCACGCACACACACACACAAGTATTAAGGTTATTACTTATTATTTTCATTGTGACTATTATGTCTAGGACAGGTTGGTGTTTGTACCTATTAAGGTAACTATTAGCTTTTATTTCTTTAACCATGAGCTAGCAGAAGGTCACAGGCTAAATCGTCCAAATGATTCAGAGGTTTGCAGAATCACAACAAGTGCCAGATGCTGGTTGTCTGGAACCACAGTTAGCTACAGAACACAGTAGTGGTGGGTGTTACGTCAGGGGCCATGTCTAGGCCTGTTTTGGCCCTTTCTGTAACAAGATGTCGAATCAAGCTCTGGTCTAGTTGTCCTTGGACAGAGATGCCATTTTAATTTGGGGATTATAATTAGGAGACAATGATCCGACTAAATAAAATTTATGATCTTTAATACAAAAGAATTCATATAAAAACAGTGTATAATACAAAGTTATCTTTTAGTGCAATACATAAAGATACACTTAATACGGAAAACAGTCGACATATGACTTTAACTTTTAAATGTTTCTGTACAAGGCTTATACTCAATGATACGAGTCATATTTACGTGAAAGTTCCGAAATGTATCAAGTGAAACTATCGTCTCAATAAAGATTAGATACCAGTCGAGACTATATATATTATCTAACTTTAAAACAATTATCCTTAAAGCCAGAAGTATGTTAAAGTATAGACATAGGCCGAAATCTCAGATAATAAGCTATTACCGAGTCAGACGAGTAGATAACGTTACCGAGCACACCAGGGACCATCAACAGATCCTCCATATGGGTTGAATAACTTCCCTCAATGCTGAAACAGAGTCGAGCTCAATACGATTCCTGACTGAAGCGGCGCGTAGATAATGCACCACGAATGTATCCAAAGACTTAGTTTAAGACTTGGATATAACTAGTGTGTCCAAGAGATACGCAACCTCTTTAGACTTCAAATCCCTAAGTCAGAGAATAACTATTCTCCACGGAAGCTCAGCAGCACCAGTAGACGGTTTCGGCTCACCAACGAAACCAAGAAGAAGGAGAGATGTTACCTAGGTTCTATGCAGGATAGGACTGACTTGGGGCCACGCCTCCAAGCCTCACGTGACACCCGTACTTCATTGGCGGTGCGAGGGACCGGCAGACACTAACAAACTAACGACAGTTAACAAGGCAGTTTCTCACAGTGAAGCGCCTATCACTAAAAATACCTATAAACATAGCTAACAATATAGGGGTAGATAATAATATAAAGCAAAATATCTTCATTTTAGCTACTAATGAAGATATCGGCAATATAGTATTAAGTGAAAAGGAAATTATATACATACAACATTAATTATCAACATTGGGTCCAAGCAGAGGATGCAACAGTGGGGCGTCCACTCTATACACAGGTTCCCATGCTTTATAAACACATTTACTACACAGTTAAGTGTGTTATGACTCTCTGGCGAGGCTAAAGAAAAAATGTCATGGGCACTTTCTTTTATTTTGTGTTTGAGATATGTGTGTATCATCAGGATTCTGAAAACCTGTGTTTGGTCTTGGTTCATGCACAAACTTTCCCTCATGGTTATCTGTGCATCGACACAGTCGAGAATTAATTGGTTTATTTAGCACGGTCTGGCCAACACTCCAGTTATGGTGCTGAGCACTGTGATCTTACATGTCAATACTTTACTTATAATTCTATACATGCCAATATAGACATTCATGTGTACTTCCAACAGGGTGACTTGATTACTGTTCAAGCAGTAAGTGAAATGTGCGGAAAAATTGCCTTAGAGTTTAAAGGTGTAACTGAGACATAGTCTCATGTCTTTACGATTTTGGCACTTTCATAAGCCCAGATGAGACGATATTGATTCATGGTATTGATATTTCATTCTTATTGTGTTATATGTCATATTGTACTTAGCATTTATTTTTATTTTCCATGTATAATGACTTGCCCCAGAGGCTTATACCCTCACTAAATAACTGTGTTTTAAATCAACAGACCCTAGGTGTCTTTAAGAGGGAAATTTATAAATTTAAGTCAATTCCTGATCAGCCGGGCTGTGGTGCATACATTTAACTGCGTGTAGCTACAGTAGAACCAACAATCTTGATCCCCTTAAACTGTTTCCAGCTAACCTCGATTCATCCTTGCTTAATGTTTGAACTTGATATAATGACGCACACTAAAATCATGTTAACGAAGGAATTTAATGTGAAGTAGTATTCGTTAGAGTCGACACACGTTCTTACCACACCAGACGCGACAGTGTCTTTACTGGTAACATATTAAGCGTAACAATCAACACAAACAAGATCAATAAACATCGTACACACAAGATCACCCACAAACAAATGCATCACGCAAAAAAGATAATCAACAAATAAACGTATCATACAAATAAGATTATCAACAAATACATCAAACAAACAAGATCTAACAAACAAGTGCAACACACAAACAAGATCATTAACAAAGAAATGCATCACACAAAAATATTATCAACACATGTATGATGCAAATAAGATCATGAAAAAAAAAATTACATCATACAAGCAAGATCAGCAAACAAAATTATAACACCAACAAGATAATCAATAAACGTATCAACATAAACACAGTCAACAAAAGCAGCAACAACAATAAGACCAACAACAAATGAATCAACGCAACAAGGATAATCAACAATGACAATGTAATTGCAGTCAAGTGGGAACCACTTAAACAAAGTCATCTGAAGTCGACCCAGATGTGTTCCATTCTGAAGGGAAGAAGCAATAAACTCGTAGGAGCCATACAGCACCTGGGAAATGGGTGGTACTCCGGTTTTTCCGAGGAAGGGAAGGACAGCTCCAATTCTTTGGATCAAGAGCCCCTTCATCATCATCTGGGCACCTCCCTGAAGGGAGATGTCCGTAAGTGACCCAGCTGACAGAGTGATCTCTGACCCGTGAACTGACCCAGCTGACATCATTGACCTCTGAAGTGACCCAACTGACAGTGATCCCTGAAGTGACCAGATGACAGTGATCTTTGACCTTTAAAGACAGGCAACAATTCCCCAACCACCACCCTGACCATCACCACCACTGTCACAATCCACCATAACAACTACACAGACAATGACAAAAGTAGACGAGTAGGAATAGAGAGACTGGCAGCAGAGGATCCTTCTAATACAACGGTTAAGACGACGTTTCATCTTGGGCGAAACGTTGTAGTAAAGGATCCTCTGCTACCAGTGTCTTTAAATCCCACGAAGACAACCACCACCACACAGACAATAACCACCACCACTACCACCGCCTTCATCCACCATCACCACCACTACCACCGCCTTCATCCACCACCACCTCCATCCACCACCAATACCACCGCCTCCATCCACTACCACTACCAACATCAAACACTAAATGCGGTTCATTCAAATATTGGTTAATTAACCACGCCGCCGACAAAGATTGCACATTACAACGTAGCGATCAACTAGACTCCTCTTAAATTAGTCCACTGTTAATTAACCTTGTTAAACAAGCCTCCAGGAGGATGGTAGGGAGGGACGGGGATGGTAGTAAGATAGGAGTGGGAGGGGGAAGAGGTGGGAGGGAGGGGAAGAAACTTCCGGTACAGCGGCCAAGGCAGTCCATTCATTCTGGATACAGCTGTGCATGTTGCTCTCACTCTCATCTCCACACGTGGAGGGTCGCGACGAGCCACACTGGTGTGAGCAAATACACTTTACTCTCAGGCTGGTAGCAGAGTGCAGCAAGTTGCATCAGCGAGTGGTGCTCACAAAACCAATCGTTTCAAAAGAGAATCTGATGAAGTCCCAGAGGACAGAAACCAGTATTACCGGTCAAAGTAGCTTAATCAATAAGCACAAATAAGTGAGCACACACACATACACACAAGGCCAGGAGCTGAGACTCGGATCGCTGCAACCACATAGAGATGAGTACATACATACATATAAACTACGCACACACACACCCACACACAATTCTTGTCTTACTAACTTGTTAGAGTTCTGTGACAGCAAAAGATGTGTGACAAGAGAGAGGGATGGGTGGATTTTCTTAGGCTACAATAAGGCGTTTGATATACTCCACAAGAAGCTGGGCCAAAAACCTGAGATACAGGCAGTAATAACAGGGCACGTACACCGGTGGATCAAAGAGTATTTAGGGAAAGGAAGCAAAGAGTGACTGTCAGGAAAGAGACGTCAGAATGGAAAAAAAAGTAACCAGCATGGTCCTGCAAGGATCGGTATTAGAACCAGTACTGCTTCTGGTTTAAGTCAATGACATTTTAGATGGGACCCACTAAGATATATTCCTGTTTGCTAATGTAAAACTAATGAGGAGAATAAAACAAATGAGAACAAAGAAAGGATCCAAAAGGATCTGGACAAATTGAAAAAGTGGTCGATAAGTGGCAACTTAAATTCAACCCCGGTAAATGCAAGGTCATGAAGATTAAGGAAGGAGCAAGAAAACGGGAAACGTGGCATAGACCAAGGGGACAGGGGCTGCAGACTTCACCCAGAGAGAAAGACCTAGGGGTGAGCATGGAGCCCAGTATTAAGACAGAGGTTCACATCGGCCCAATAACTTCTGCAGCCAATGATCGTCCGGCAACTCTAAGAGTATCCTTTAGGACTTTCAACAGTCATTCTGGGCCCTTTATACAACATACCAGCACTAGTATGGAACCTGCACTTGAAAAAGCATATTAAGAAGCTGGATAAAGTGCAGAAGTATGCAACAAGGCTTGCTTCTGATCTAAGGCTCATGGGCTACGAGGAAAGGCTAACGGAATGGGACCTAAAAACATTTGACAGAAAAACCAGGGAGGACACTTAAAAAATATACAGGGGAATTGATAAGGTAGATAGCGATGGGCTGTCTGAGAGGCGAGAAACAGGAACAAGGGGCCACAGTTGGGAGTTGAAGACACAGTTGAGCCAAGGAAATGTTAGGAAGTATTTCTTCAGTCTCAGAGTGATAGATAAGTGAGTAATCCTGGTGAGGAAATGGTTGGAGGAAGGCTTCATACATAGTTTTAAGAGCAAGTACAATAGGGTCCACATGGCTACGAAGGCATAAATCTGGAGAGTGACAAGAGGTGGGGCCAGGATCTGAAAATCAATCCCTGCAACCACAAATGAGCGCAACTAGGCGAGTACACACACACACACAATACACACACACATATATACACACACACACACACATATATACACACACACACATATACACACACACACACACACACACACACATACACACTTACACGCCCCGATGGCATGGTGGCTAAAGCTCTCGCTTCACGCACGGAGGGCCCGGGTTCAATTCCCGGCGGGGCCGAAACATTTCGAAGTGTTTCCTTACACACACACACACACACACATATATATATATATATATATATATATATATATATATATATATATATATATATATATATATATACATACAACAGGCCTTGTGTCTAATCGACATGTACCTAGGAGAAAATGGTAACTAACACACACACACACATATTCACAAATAACAAAATAAGTGATGATACTACTAAGGGAACTTGATGTAACAAAAGCAATGGGAGCCAAACAACATATCTTCAAGGGTGCTGAAAGAAAGAGCAAGACCACGGTGACACAACTGCATTTATTTTCAATCAATGCCTCCAATCAAGGCAACTGCCAGAAAATTGAAAAAGAAATGTAGTCCCCATATATTAACGAGGGGAGGCAGACGAAGGTAAATATATTACAGGCCAGTATCTTTAACATGCATACTGTCAAAAGTTCTATGGCAGATTAGGAAGACTGGGCACTAGGAGAGAAATTTATGTCTTACAAATTTGCTGGAGTTCTATGATAAGTCACAGAGATGTAACAAGACAAGGATGAGTAGAGAGACACATCTTGGACTGCAACAAATAATTTGATATAAAGATTAATCCAGAAATTAAGAGAAAAAAGCAGGGTTAAAAATCAGAGTGCTCGAGTGAATAAGGTGACCCCTCAATTACAAAAGGCAGAGAGTAACAGTAAGGTATGAGACATCATAATAAGAGAGTAATGAGCGGGGTTCCGCAAGGATCAGTATTAGGGTCCCTACTGTTTTACATATACGAAAACGACCTACCAAAGAGGAGAGAGTCTTGTGCGTCATTGTTTACTTATGACGTAAAACTAGTGAGAAGAATAAAAACAGGAGAGGACAATGATAAACTGCACGGAGACGTCAACAGACTGCAAATGTGCTCAAACAAACGGCTTCTCGAGTTCATCCCAAATAAATGCAAGATCATGCGATTGGGAGGTAAGGGCAGACCAGACACCGAGTGCAGCATGGGAAGAGAGAAGCTGTAAATATCAGAAAGCCCAAAGTGCCTGGGAGTAAATATAACACGAAGCATATCGTCAGACTTGCACATAAACAGCATAGCGTCAGTGACATTCACAAGATTAGCAAACTTCAAAACAGCTTTCAGGAATTTAACAAAGAACCTTCACAACGTTATGGACGACAAAGTCCAACACCAGGTCAAACATCCGTAGAATCTCGAAAGATTACAAAGGTTTGCAGCCAGACTAGTACCAAAACTGAGAAGAATGAAATATGAGAACTTTGAGGAGCTGAACCTGACGACTTTGGCGGAGAGAAAGACAAGGGAGAGACAAGGAAGAGAAACAGATATGACAAGAGGACACAAGTGGAAACTGACGACATGTGAAGCATAGTGATATAAGGAAGAATTTCTTTAGTCTCAAGGCGATTGAGAAGAATGACCTGGATAAGGTAGTCGTGGAGGCAAACTCAATACATAACTTGTGTTTTGTACTTACACTGTGTTGTGCAGCGCTGTATGACCCCTGTGGGTTTAGTGCTAAGTTATGATTATAATAATAATACATTGCTTTGCTACTGTATGTCACCTGTACCCAACCAACTTATTGTTCACAACAAATTTAGCGGCATCAGTCTTTCCCCGCCGCCAAAAGCCAGATTTTACTCTTTCATATATATATATATATATATCCACCCAGGAAGGTACTACCGTCCTGCCAAGTGAGTGTAAAAGGAAAGCCTGTAATTGTTTTTACATGATGGTAGGACTGCTGGTTTCAGGTGTCTTGTTACCTCTACTTACACTTAGGTCACACTACACATTCATGTACAAGCATATATATGCACCCCTCTGGGTTTTCTTCTATTTCTTACTAGTTCTTGTTCTTATTTCCTCTTATCTGCATGGGGAAGTGGAACAGAATTCTTCCTCCGTAAGCCATGCGTGTCGTAAGAGTCGACTAAAATGTCGGGAGCAAGAGGCTAGTAACCCCTTCTCCTGTATACATTACTAAAGTTAAAAAGAGAAACTTCTGTTTTTCTCTTTGGGCTTGGTGGGAAACGGCCGATTTATTGAAAGAAGAAAGATACAATATATATATATATATATATATATATATATATATATATATATATATATATATATATATATTAGCGGTTAACGTAAAATCAAAATAATGTTTATTTTTTAGCAGGTTTAGAATGTTCAGAAAGTGACGCACACAAATACGTAAGATAACGAACGCTGGAATTCGAGAATGGGTAGACTGCGTGGCGAGGAGACAACAGATAGACAAAATTCGTGGAAATGAATTGATTAGGAGGTAGAGATTTCAACGCTGACGTGCAGGTGATCCTCCGGTGGGAGTGACATCATTGTCTGGGGAGGGGAGGGGAGGGGAGGGGAGGGGAAGGGGAGCATTGAGGAAAATGAAGGGAGGGGGGGAGGTGGTAGTGAGTAGTGAAGAGTGAGAGACTGCGGAAGGGAGGGATGTTGTCTGACCTGGAGTAACACAAACTTTACGTTGTCTGACCTGGAGTAACACAAACTTTACGTTGCCTGACCTGGAGTAACACAAACTTTACGTTGTCTGACCTAGAGTAACACAAACTTTACGTTGCCTGACCTGGAGTAACACAAACTTTACGTTGTCTGACCTGGAGTAACACAAACTTTACGTTGTCTGACCTGGAGTAACACAAACTTTACGGTGTCTGACCTAGAGTAACACAAACTTTACGTTGTCTGACCTGGAGTAACACAAACTTTATGTTGTCTGACCTGGAGTAACACAAACTTTACGTTGTCTGACCTGGAGTAACACAAACTTTATGTTGTCTGACCTGGAGTAACACAAACTTTACGTTGCCTGACCTGGAGTAACAAACTTTACGTTGTCTGACCTGGAGTAACACAAACCTTACGTTGTCTGACCTGGAGTAACACAAACTTTACGTTGTCTGACCTGGAGTAACACAAACTTTACGTAGTCTGACCTGGAGTAACACAAACTTTACGTTGTCTGACCTGGAGTAACACAAACTTTACGGTGTCTGACCTAGAGTAACACAAACTTTACGTTCTCTGACCTGCAGTAACAAACTTTATGGTGTCTGACCTGGAGTAACAAACTTTACGTTGTCTGACCTGGAGTAACACAAACTTTACGGTGTCTGACCTGGAGTAACAAACTTTACGTTGTCTGACCTGGAGTAACACAAACTTTACGTTGTATGACCTGGAGTAACACTAACTTTACGTTGTCTGACCTGGAGTAACAAGCTTTACGTTGTCTGACCTGGAGTAACACAAACTTTACGTTGTCTGACCTGGAGTAACACAAACTTTACGGTGTCTGACCTAGAGTAACACAAACTTTACGTTGTCTGACCTGGAGTAACACAAACTTTATGTTGTCTGACCTGGAGTAACACAAACTTTACGTTGTCTGACCTGGAGTAACACAAACTGTATGTTGTCTGACCTGGAGTAACACAAACTTTACGTTGTCTGACCTGGAGTAACAAGCTTTACGTTGTCTGACCTGGAGTAACACAAACTTTACGTTGTCTGACCTGGAGTAACACAAACTTTACGGTGTCTGACCTAGAGTAACACAAACTTTACGTTGTCTGACCTGGAGTAACACAAACTTTATGTTGTCTGACCTGGAGTAACACAAACTTTACGTTGTCTGACCTGGAGTAACACAAACTGTATGTTGTCTGACCTGGAGTAACACAAACTTTACGTTGCCTGACCTGGAGTAACACAAACTTTACGTTGTCTGACCTGGAGTAACACAAACTTTACGTTGTCTGACCTGGAGTAACACAAACTTTACGTTGTCTGACCTGGAGTAACACGAACTTTACGTTGCCTGACCTGGAGTAACACAAACTTTACGTTGTCTGACCTGGAGTAACACAAACTTTACGTTGTCTGACCTGGAGTAACAAACTTTACGTTGTCTGACCTGGAGTAACACAAACTTTACGTTGTCTGACCTGGAGTAACACAAACTTTACGTTGTCTGACCTGGAGTAACACAAACTTTACGTTGTCTGACCTGGAGTAACACAAACTTTATACACGACCTTTGGAAACCTACAACACTTAACACTTGCTCACACTTTCAAAGAATCTAACACTTTTCATTCAAACATATAAAAAATATAATTTTAACATATACTTTAACACTTGAGATTTTAAATTAATTTAAAAAATATACACAAGATTTTATTTTTAACATATGATAGCAAGATACGATACACACAGGTTTAACGTATTTTTATATAATAGTTTTGAGTCTTCCTACTCTCGCGATCCGGCCTCTGACCTGGCCTGCCTGCCTACAGCCTGGTCAACTTGGTTGGTGCTGTTGCTTGGCTGATCTAGCACACAACATAGGTAGTGTTCCGGTTTCTTGAATATTTTCATACTTGAGCCGGTAATCTTTCTATCTCCTGGTAGTAGGTTGAATAGTTGAGGCTTTCGGAATTTGACACGGCGTACTATTGTTCCCATGCTTTCCCTGTTTTTTTCACTGGGACTGTCTTATACTGCCTCCTATATCTCTAGGGTAGTATGCAAATTTTGGACCAGGCCCTCTAGCATTTTCCGTGTGTATATTATCATGTATCTCTCTCATTATCACGTATCTCTCTCGCCTTCTCTCCAGAGAGTATTTTCCATTTATTAGAGTCGTTCTCAGAAGTTTAAATATTTCAATAGAAGTAAACATTGTATTTTCTCCAACTCTATCTCTGCTACCTTGAACGGAGCTATCCACATTGAGCAGAGTTCTAAACGAGAGAACACATTATTTATCTTGTTTTGAAAGTACTTATTATCCACCCTGTCATTTTCCTGGCTTTCCTCAGCGTTTGTTTTATTGTTTTCCGTAAAGTATAGATCAGCTGACATTATTATACCCAGATCTATTACATTTACATGTTCTTTTCGTTCTATGGGGTATCCTTCCTGTGCTTCGTAGTTTTTCCTTTTAATTTTTCATTCTTTTCATTTCTGAACAATAAGAATTTGCCTCCATTGAATATCATGTTATTTTCTACCGCCCACTGAAAGACTATTTGTTTATATTGTCTTGCACTTTTTCAGTGTCTTCTACTAAGGTGACTGTCATGCTAATTTATATATCGTACACAGAGGATGACACAAGGCCTGGGTGGGTCCGCATTCTTATCGGTCTGCTATGAGGATGAGAAAAAGTAAAGGTGCTTGGACTGTGCATTGCCGTACTGAACTTGTAACTTTGCTCTGGCTAGATATACCTTATTTACTACTGTAACGTTATACCTGTTGGCCTTATTTTATATGTTATCACTCGATGGTATGAATTTTGGAATTCTTCCAAAGAATTCGAAATTTTGTTATAACGATCCAATAGTTGTGATAAACACGATCCTCCTGCTCTAAATTCAGTGACATGGGTTGTGCAGGTCATGCGTTTCCATAAAATTTGTAATTTGTCGTCTCAACACCCTCTCAAGATTTTTATGATGTGTGATGCTAGAGCCACTGGCCAGCAGGGTTCTACTACTTCCTATGTACTGAGGAGCTATATGTCTTTTTAAGACTTCTGTGATTTCCCCTAGATCTAAGCTCTCTCCAAAGTATGCTGAATGCTCGTGATATTGAAAGTCTGCATTTCTTTATAAACAGAGTTTCGTGACTCTGGTCCCGGTGCTGCATGTGAAAGCATGCGTTCTATTTCCCCTCTCGTACTATAAAGAAGTTGTGAGATGTATGGTTCGTCAGATGACCAGAGATAACGAAAACACTTTCTGTATCTTCCACTCTCCTGTTGATAAGTAAGACACATGTGAAGCAATGGGGTATCTTTAATGCTAAAATGTTTCGTCTACTGTGTAGGCGAAATGTTTCAACATTAAAGATACGCAACTGTAAACAAACCATACCACGGGTGGGGTTAGAACCCGCGATCAGAGAGTCTCAAAACTCCAGACCGATGCGTTAGCCACTGGGCCATCCTATTTCCTAGCTGGCCCAGTGGCTAACGCGTCGGTCTGGAGTTTTGAGACTCTCTGATCGCGGGTTCTAACCCCACCCTTGGTATGGTTTGTTTGCAATCGTGTCATTACGATTTCGTGAGTCATGTACCCAACTGTAGCATATGTCTTACTGATCAACTTGTCGGTATTTTATACCATTTTCAAGACTCTCCTGTTGTTGAGTAGATGGCTTCGATTCATACTGATCTCGCAAAGTTTAGCTCACTTTTTTTCGTCGTCGGTGTATAAACCTCCTCTTAGAAACGGGACAATTCTAGAAATGGGATTTTGCGTATGTATAGAAATATTTAGTTTTTCCTATTTCTTGATAATATCTCTGGCGTATGATAATTCACCCCCTCACATGCGATTAGGTATTGATTTGCTTACGATAATTTAGCCACCTTCCTACGATAGTTTAACTTCTCAATAACAACATTTTAACCCCTCATGAACAATAATATAACCCATCACCTACGAACAATAATATAACCCATCACCTACGAACAATAATATAACCCATCACCTACGAACAATAATATAACCCATCACCTACGAACAATAATATAACCCATCACCTACGAACAATAATATAACCCATCACCTACGAACAATAATATAACCCATCACCTACGAACAATAATATAACCCATCACCTACAATAATTAATCCATCACTTATGATAATTAACCCCCTCATTTAGGGTAATTAACCTCTCACTTTAAATATTACTCACCCATGATTAGGAGGTGGAGGAGAAAAATGCAGAGACGTAGAAAGCGGAAGCGGAGGTGGAAAATGCATAGGCAACAGACGAGGAGGAGGAGGAGGAGGAGGAGGAGGGGAGAGGAGTGGTGGTGGTTCCCGTCCCCCCAATCCCCCATCCCAGCAGTTGCAACTTACCTCAGCAGCGAAAGTGAGCGTCTCGTCGGTGAAGAGAGTGACTGCTACACACTTGTGGTGAGGAGAGACCGTACCGCCGCCCACCACACTCCCAGAGATCATACTGCTACCTGCCCATGCTCACGGCCTGCGGGGAGGAGGAGACACATTATCATGCTGCCACCCCACAAAGGATCAACCACTTCTCGTGCTGAATGACCCACAGTGCTTCACCGTTTTACACACAAAAATTAAAAAAAAAATGCTAGCATAGTACATGACTGGTGGTGAACAGTTAGATGCAGCTTTAATGACCATCGTGTACTCGATAGGCTTTAAACCAAATTAACCAGCATTTGCTAAGCTACTACATAACCCACAACCGCAAATGAAAGCTGGACGATGTTTAAACTGCCCTAGACCCATATCTAGAAACGGAGTTTTTTGGGGTTAGTTGTGAATAGCTAGAGCAAAGGTACAGAGAAAAAGATAAAACGGGAAATACATTAAGTTGCATAATCTTACGTAGAAGTAAGATAAGAAAGTTATGCATTTACAAATCTTTACAAGAATATATCACATTGAGAAAGCGTTGAGGAAGGTTTAATATAAAACAAAACATGAGCATAACACTATTGGTATTAAATGAGAAATTTTAAAAGATGCAATTATAATTCAGACATAGATACAGAAAAATAATACGAGTAACCCATATTCAACAGTACAGAAATAATATATGTTTCGTCTACTTGAGACCCTCCTCAGATATCTCTACAATAGCAGATCATGTTATCTGTGAACTGTTGAAAGTGGGTTACTCATATGTATTATCCATACGGTCAGTGTATGGCTTACTCTCTCTCTTTCTTATACATGTCGTGCCGAATAGATAAAACTGGTCAATTAACAAAAACTCTTTTAAAATTACGTCCTTTTAAAATTTTCTCCTATAGGTTTAAAGATATATTTTTTTTAATTTATGTTAATGTAAAAATTAATAATTTTGTACCAAAAGAATCTTAGAAAACTTACCTAACCTTATTATAACAAGCGCAATTTAATTTAGCATAATACAACTAAATGTATTTCAGATAAGTTTACAATAATAATAAACAAACACAATGAAATATACTTTTCTGTTAGGTTCAGAATGATTTTTGCGAAATTATTGCATACACAAATTTTAGCTTGCCTTATTCGGCAAGAAAAGCGTTGCTATTTAAGCCAAAATCACAAATTTTACCTATTCGGCACGACACAAACACACACACACATATATATGTATATACATATACACACATATATATATATATATATATATATATATATATATATATATATATATATAGTAGAGAATATAGCCTCAGCAATGCTTCAGAGTGTGTCAGGGAAGGATAGAGCCCGCCTACTTGCAGTGAGAGCTCCTCATGCAGGGGACTTTCTTTTGGCTGTTCCCAACTCCAGCCTTGGCACACGCCTCGACCCACAGACCATCCGCATTGGTGTTGCCCTTCGACTTGCCGCCCCTATTCTCGCCGAACACAGGTGTATTTGTGGCAGTGAAGCAGCAGACCGATTCGGGTACCATGGTCTTGTGTGTCGTAAATCCGAGGGAAAGATTGCAAGACATGAAGAGGTTAATAACATTATCAAGAGGAGCCTCACAACAGCCGGATGCCCAGCAGTAAGGGAACCACCCCAACTATGCAGATCTGATGGCAACCAAAAGCGTCCAGATGGTATCACCCTTCAAGCCTGGACAGACGGCAAGCAGGTGGTGTGGGACTACACATGTGCATCTACCTTGGCTGATACCTATCTCCAGTACACCAGGGAGGAAGGAGGGGCTGCTGCCACCTTCAGGGAGTCCCAGAAGTCGAGAAAATATGGAGAACTTGCCCATCATTATATGTTTGTTCCCATAGGCTCAGAGACCCTTGGCTCATGGGGAAAGAGTGCATCTAAGTTCCTCAAGGAGCTGGGCAAAAGACTCAACAGGGTAACTAGGGATCCCAGGGCAGCTAGTTTTCTGTTCCAGCGACTCAGCTGCTGTTCAGAGGGGTAATGCATGCTGTATCTGGACGCGCACCAGCTCGGAAGAGCTGGATGAGATTTCACATTATAATCAGTGACAAAGATGTAACAATATGTACTAGACATGTATCTCACCTCGTGTACTGTATATGCCATCTTTATATCAACAATGTATCTCTCAAATCTTTTGTACCATATTATGTAATAAAATATACCTATTGGTAAAAAAAATTAAAAGATGGGTGTAGAGAAGTGGAATATTCAAATGGCATCAGGAAGAAATCCAAATATTCTTCCTTGAAGCCTTTTTATCCACTTCTCCGAGGCTATGGAGTCCCACAATATATATAATATATATATATATATATATATATATATATATATATATATATATATATATATATATATATGGATACATGCAAAAAAAAAAATTTTGCAGATGAGTAAGGCAAACGTTTTTTTATTAGTGTTTAAAGTGCAAATATGGACAAACTCACATAAAAAAAATAATGTTTATAATTAATAATGAATCTGGAAGAGGAAGTTTAACACAGAAAATTAGAAAAAAAAAGTATGAGGAATAGAAACAATAGTACATAAACGAAGAGTAAAGCCCCACCCACTAACGAGGCTGAACATTCACAAATAACTCGCACTAATCAGAGAAACCTTATGATGACGTTTCGATCCATCCTGGACCATTGTCAAGTAACAAATCACAACTGTGACTTGACTTCTGAGTGCGAGTTATTTGTGAACAGTCAACAATTATCTGAAATCCAACGAAATTTAAATACAAAATTTTTGTATTAAATGGTAGATAAAAATTTGTATAATATAGTAGACAAAATTATTTATATATCATAAATTAAGAAAGTTTACTTAGACACTTTTATTATTTAAAGCTGATAAAGAAAGAAAATATAGTTATAGCTGAGATTTTAATTATATAAAATAGATTTTATGCAGTGTCTATCTCTCTATTGAGTCTGTCTCTATATTCTGTTTATTCTTTTCAATCGTTTGTATCATCTGCAAACAACCACACATGGGATTCGATACAGTCACACAAGTCTTGCACAGGTCATATAAATATTGGATCAGGAGTCACTGTGCCGTGGTAGCGATATTTGGAGGAACCCCCCCCCCATCCCCACCATACTAACACTTCCATCAGCACTGTCACTGTACGTCTCTTCCCCTTTCACTCTTGTTTAGTGTTCTAGCTTATAGGTCAATCTCTACTGGGGGAACCGTGTAAAATGCCAGGAAGACGCCGTCTGTCAATCTTTCATTTTCTTACTGTATCCCAGTAACACTATCATACAACTACAACACATTCATGAGATAGTTATCTTCCCTCTATGCATCGATGTTGTTGTCACTGACGCAGACCTATCTCCCAGGTGTTCCAGTATCCTCCTCTTGACAAACCTATCTCCCAGGTGTTCCAGTATCCTCCTCTTGACAAACCAATCTCCCAGGTGTTCCAGTATCCTCCTCTTGACAAACCTATCTCCCAGGTGTTCCAGTATCCTCCTCTTGACAAACCTATCTCCCAGGTGTTCCAGTATCCTCCTCTTGACAAACCTATCTCCCAGGTGTTCCAGTATCCTCCTCTTGACAAACCTATCTCCCAGGTGTTCCAATATCCTCCTCTTGACAAACCTATCTCCCAGGTGTTCCAATATCCTCCTCTTGACAATCTTCTCCATTACCTTTAACAGGATGCATGTCACCTCCCCTTTCTTGTTCGACTGGTTAATGGGGGTTTAAGGTCTATCGACTACATGAGTCATAAATAAGGCTGTATATAACCTGTTCACTTCCAGTCAAGAATACCTTAATCCTTAAAGTACATATAAAATACTAATTATGTATGAATGCATGAATATATGTATGTATGGAACTATTAACATAATAGAAGAAAACCCATATGGGTGTGTAAATATAGATGTGTGTACATGCATGTGAAGTGTGACCTAAGTGTAGGTAGAAGTAGCAAGATATATACCTGTTATCCCGCGTGTTTATGAGACAGAAAAAGACACCAGCAGTCCTACCATTATGTGTGTGTGTGTGTGTGTGTGTGTGTGTGTGTGTGTGTGTGTGTGTGTGTGTGTGTGGGTTTTGTGTGTGTGGGTGGAATAGGTAAAACTTGGATTTTTTAATAAACCTCACTTGCCGAAAAGGGAAGCGAAAATTTTTGTATCAATAATTTGCAAAAATCATTCTAACCTAACGAAAAAAATATTTTCATTGTGTTTGTTTATTATTAAATTATTGTAAACTTATCTAAATTATATTTAGTTGGATTATTAAATTAAAAGGCTTTTATAATAAGGTTGAAGTTTTCTGGTTCTTTTGGTACAAAAATTAATTTTTACATTAACAAAAATGAAAAAAAATCTTGAAACGAAAGAAAATTTTAAAAAAGGGCTTAATTTTAAATGAGTTCCGCTAATTGACCAATTAT